>JAEQBH010006174.1:0-61997 GCA_016808115.1 Tetrastigma voinierianum
GATAGACATCCTCACCTTCCCTTTGGTCCTCCTCGGGTTCTTTCAAGCATTGTTTCCGAACGATTTCCCAACCCATATGTTGTAACAAACCATGCATATCCAATTTATTGTTTGAGATAGTTAAGAGACCTTTATCAACAAGAACTCTAATTCCACTCTCAGCATAAATTACGGCCATCTAAAATTCTTGGAAACAAAATCTTTGTCTCCTTAAAAAACATGCTATATCACAGAAATATGTCCTTCTCCATATCATCTGGTCCATCAAAGCTATTTTAGGACACTTTCGATTTCCACTAGTTTCGTAATGAACTTTCCACGTTCAGTGTCTGCTGTAAAGAAAGACACACAAAACTTTGAGTGCTAATGGAAAGCCTTTAGCATATCTATATAGTTGAGATTCTTGTACTCATCCTCAGGGAACTTTGTAAGGCATCACAGACTAAAAAGCTAATGAGTCTTTATAATTTGCTCTTAGCTTCATATGTTTCATCACTCCATGAACATCAAGATTTTATCTGTTGTTATTATAATTCTACTCCACAGACAAAAACCCGATGCAGACTTCTGACCATGCATTCTAATTGGCATAAGCTATCACATGATCAGCAACTAATAGAACCCTTTTTTGAATGTAATCTGTCCTTTGTTACATTGATTCCTTCATCAATATTATGAAATTTCATCTACTTCGCTGAATATCATTAAGAAGTTTTGTTGTAGTTGAAGTAGACTAGAACAATTTTGGTTTCTCTTGTATTTTCAGAAAGCACAGCCATCAAGTGGTGAGATACTGAATACCAAATGGCTTTGTGTATTATAGTGATGTAATGCCACCAATACCATAGATCCCGATCATCATGTTCCTTCAACTTAATGTTTATAAGTGATTTAAGTTTATCCGAAATGAAAATCCATTCCATGTTCTCACCCACATGTAGAATGCTGATTCAATGGATTTATGAATGTCATTAGCAATTTTCTTAACAAACATGGATTCACCTCCAATATTATGTACAATGTATATGTGGGGTTAATTTGAGCCACAAAGAAAAATAGCTAAAGTGTTAATTGTTCATAAGTTAAATAGAGAGAAAAGCGAATATAAAATTAAATATAAAATGGTATGATTAATTTATAAGTGGGTACATAATAATAATAAAGCATGCATATTATAATAAAAAGTAAATAGGAAAGTTAAAATATGATATGTGTTAATTTATGTTACTCGCTATTTAAAGGTTCAAATAAGAACCACATTGCTCTTATTTAAAGCTACTGGATTTCCTCCATGTCTCCCGATCTAGATGCATTTTTATTTTATTGTTTGAACTTGGCTCACTATTTTTTCAAAAACAAGTTATTGCATGATTCCTTTCCAATTTATTTGTCTCCAACAATTCTATCAACCTAACAATTACAGTGTAAAGTTTACACATGTTACTAATCTTGCATAATAAGGTGAGTGATAGCCCAAGAGGGAAGTTGACAAAGATTTAGTTCATTTATTATGAAACTAGAATGAAGGTTAAAAAGACAAGATCTTCCTAGAATAATACATTTATGGGCTAAAGATTAAGTTGTGTATCCTTAAACTGTTAAGAATTAGACACTTAATTGAATAGAATTAGAGTTGAGACATCAAAGCAGAAAAAAAATCAGAAAGAATTGAAACACCATTTATGTAATTAGTCCGATAGTGCGCGTTGACGCTAGTGCATATTCTCAAGGTTGAAAGTAGACATTTCTAGACAATCAATAGACATTAGTCATGACTCTTATGGAAATAAGTATACTCGTCATGGAAAACTCATTTATGATAAAGGCAATCATTCGGTAATTATGGGGAGTAATACAACAATTTTTAGGAAACTTATCAACATAAAGAACACATGGCTAGAATCATTTATAATATAAAGAAGGAAAATTGATAGAAATAATCTGACTCCCTTTTCATACCATGTCTCACACATTATTATCAAGCGTGAATAATCCCAATTTATGTGTTATACCTTCTAAATGGTCCTAAGAGATATGTAACCAGTTAAGTTAAGCAAGTTAAAAAAAATTTCATGTGTCATTCTCTAATTGGCCCCAAAATTTTTTTTGGTACAAAAAATTCAGTTTGATCCCCACCTTCTCTCCTCTTTTGCCACATGTTATCTAATTTGCCTCACAATTTTTTATTTTTCAAACGGTTTTATCCTTGCTCTCTCTCCACCTTGACCTCAGCCCAACTGACCATTTCTTTGCTAAAACCTTCATCCTCTTCATGTACCTTGCAAGTCAATCGAGGCTAAAAGATAGATGTGTTGACTGTTGAGTGAAGATGTTTTGCAAATCTTTGTGTGACTCTATCAGCGAACGTCACGATCGAGGAAACAATATACAACGGAAGCTTGGATCATGATTGAACAAGATGTGATAAACTAATGTCATCATCCTTAGGGTTTACTAACCTCTTGGTGCGGAACCTTCCAAGTTATTCTAGTTGCGACAGACTTGCATGTGGGCGCGCCTAATTTCTAGAGAGCAGAGTAGAGAACACATGCGTATGTGTGTAAAGGCCCTAGGGAGAATGTGTGAAAGTCATAGGGAGAGTGGTCTATTTATAGACCCCAAATGCTAACTCTATAGGGTTACTTGTCTGACAAGCAACCAGTCCTTGCCTATCAAGTAATAGTAACCAAACTCTTGCCTTACAAGGTTTCTTGCCTCTTAAACAATTAATTAATGGGCTCTGTCACTAATTAGATAGCTTGGGGATCTAACGACCCATTATTAATTTTGGCTCTTGATCAACGGCTCGGTGTTTCTGACATAAATCGAGAGTTCGTCTTTAAGATTCTCTAAATTCGGACTACTTGTAGAGGAAGTGAGGAGGAGATTTGGTTTCTTGTGCGGATGTATTCGTAGGATTCGAGCATGCGGTTGAAGAGCTCCATCAGAGCATATCTTGCAGGTTCGCCCGGTCTGAGGTGTAGGGGACAAGTGATGTCAAAGTGCTCCTTAAGTGGTGTATTTTCTAATGGTTTTGGGTGAGGCTTAGCCGTGGCGGTGAAAAGCCGACGGCGATGGGAAAGAGTCGAAGTGGAGATGCATGATGGGGTCATACTTTGGGAGAGCTTGTGGAGAGCGGTGGGGGTCTCCAGATAATGGGCTTGGAGGAAAGATGAGTTTACGGCGGTGCGGTGGGTCGGGGAGCGTCGTTGTTGCTAGCCATGGTAATTGTTAATATCACTTGCAAGTTACTAGTTTGTTTCTATAGTAATGGTGGACCTCTCCCTCTCCTTTATTTAACAGCAATCTTCACACTATTTCCCAACCAATTAATACTTACTTTTTGGTTTTGAAAAGCTTTCTCTTCACCACCCTCCATACAATTGAAAAGCTTCCAAACTCAAGTACTGATAAGACACTGAGATCTCACGCTAAATAACCCCACATACTGCATAACTTCAACTACATTTATCAAGTCACACTTATCGCATGACTCTAGTCTCTCGTAGCAGTTTGTAATCTTCTTCCTCTACTATAAATATGTACCCTCTGTCATCTTCTTTTAATATAATGAAAATATATAGAGACCTTTATTTCTTTCAAACTGTTCAATCTTCAACATATTTTAACATGGTATCAGAGCTCCAAGAAGCATCCATGGCCTGCAATGCATCTTCTACTCCTCCTCCTCGTCTAACACCTCTCAACATCAGTAAGTCATCCTCCCATCGGTGTTGCCTCCAATCATCTTGCCACTGGATTGTTCGAACTATATTTTATGGAAATCTCAAGTTATTCCCTAATTTCCAAGATGTGTACTGACGATCTCCTTTCGCACTATAACTAAACCAAAACAAATTTTCAATGACACGACTTCTTCATATCACACGTCTTGTTCATATCTCACTACAAATCAAGAATTTTTTCACAGGAATCGATTAAACCAATTTCTTCTTAGTTGGCTTCTTTCTTCAATTTTTGAAAATATGTTGGGTCATGTGATTCATTCCACAACATTCTCTCAAGTTTGGAAAATCCACATACAACTATTCTCTACCAAATCCAAAGCATGTTTCCTACATATTCGATTTCTTCTTCAAACCACCAAAAAAGGTTCCATGCCCATTGAAGATTATGTCCTCAAAATGAAATCATTTGCACATGAACTGATGAGTGCTAGACAACTAATTTCTTATGATGAATTGGTGCTATATATATATATATATGTTAGAGAAGTGCTCTAAACACAATCACCCTTAGCACTTAATGTAAGCACTACATATTGTTTAATTTGAAAGGCTTTTTCGTTAATTTGATGTTCATTGAATCGATATAGATCTTTAATCGAATTAATGAAGTCCATGATACATAACATATCATGAAGGAAATCATGATGAGATCATGATAATAAGATTCCTATCATGTGCTAAGAGTAGCTAAATACATCGGAGACTTGCCATGAGATAATCATATGGATTATATATTTAAATATAGATGATAGTCTCATCATAGCAATGGTGCAAGTATCCTTAGACTTGAGGTGCTCAAGGACATCGTGAATGTTGATTTTGTACTTGACTTGATTCCCTTGTTACCTTCCGTATGGTCTACTAAGGACGATCAGTACAACTCATATATTCAAATAATTGAGTAGCCTACAAAGGATTCACCACACCCAATAGAGGAAGAGTGATACTTTATGGCCTTTGGGTTCTAATCATTACTCCTGTAAATCTCTAAACTGTGAGTGGAATCAGGACACACTCTCCTGCAATAATCGGGGTCCCGATGTGCTGCTAGAGGTCACTAATGATTCTGCGATTCAATGGTTTAATAAAGTGGCCATAACCCTGAACCTAATGGGTCACACACTTAGAAGATGGAGACTTGATATAAAATGGACTTGGATGTGATCCAATTATGAGCGACTTCACATTAGGGGTTATACCGCTCTAGGATTTGAAGAATCCCGAGACTAAGAGGACTCATTTAGAGAGTGGGATAGGAAAAGCTTGCTCATGGGCTTAAGGCCCATGATAGAGCATGCTACCATGCATGGAGATGCATGTAACATATTCCATCT
The DNA here is from genome assembly GCA_016808115.1 of Tetrastigma voinierianum. Lineage (NCBI taxonomy): Eukaryota > Viridiplantae > Streptophyta > Magnoliopsida > Vitales > Vitaceae > Tetrastigma > Tetrastigma voinierianum. Next base: position 5,084 of record JAEQBH010006174.1, read on the forward strand.
TTGGGTAAGGGCTTTTTGGTCCTTTCATAGGGTGGGTTTCTCTTATAAATATGTGGTGATGGGAGAAACCCTAACCCTAATGGTTGATGTAACATCCCTGTAAATATACCCTAGCAGTTTTATAACATGTTTAGGGTATAAAATAAGTTAAAATTGTATTTTTCCGGAATTTATATTGCTAAGAACAAAAAATGATAAAACCGGAATTAATACAAGAGTCAAGGGTAAAATAGTAAAATGTCACATTAAAGACTTAAGGGTCATAAGAGAATAAGTTTATATACCATTGTAGATTATTTAATAAGTAAAAGTGTAAATGAAAGAGAAAGGAAGAACTTTAATGCAAAAAAAATGGAAAACTTAACAAAAATGACAAGTCAAACATGGCCCTATGAAAGAACAATAGATAAGACCAAATTTGTCTTGTAGCGAACATCTTTCGGGTTTGAGAGCTTAGGGTTACGGTTGAGAAAAAGAAGAGAAGAGGTGATTTTGCTCCATGTGATCAAGGATTTTGGTGATCAAGAAGAAGAAGGAAATTAAGAAAGAAGAGAAAAGAAAAGATTAAGGTAAGGAAAACTAATCTAAAACCCTTTGGAAGAAGTTTCGGGTTTGGGAAAAACCCAACTTTGCATAATAATGATGGTTGTTAGTCTCAGCTCAGCTTATGGTTGTTTAAGATGGCTGTGGTCCCCTAACAGGAATGTTTCGTGGTATAGAAAATGTTAGGGTTTTTGGGGAGATGCTGTCAAAAATTTTCCAAAACCCACGTTTTTGTTTTTGTTTTTGTTATCACTCATCCAAATTGAGTGATTCAAATTTTTGGGTAAATTAAAATACTAGGAAAACAAATCTCCATGAAATAAGTGTATTCAAATATGAACCCCATTGGACCCAGAAAATTTGTCAAAGTGAAGCTCTGTTTTTGGGCAATTTCTGATTTGTTTTGGTATAGTTTAGTGTTTGTGCCATAACTTATCCAATTGATTTGGACCTTAAAATTCACAAAGTGAAGCTCTATTTTGCGCTTTCTCAACTGCTTCGGTACGCTTTAGTGTTTAGGCCATAACTTGGCCATCAATCATCCAACTTTAGTGAGTCAAATTGTTGGGTAAACTACACTTCTAGGAGAACAAATCTCCTTGAAATAAGTGTATTCAAATTTGGACCACATTATACCAAGAAATTCGTCTAAAGGGAACCTTATTTGTAGGAAATATTTTGGTATAAAAAGTTTCAAGTTAATAAATGAAATTGTAAAAGAATTATAAAAGTGATTGTCATCTGAACCATGATTACATGAACAGAAATACGAGCAATACTAAGAACATGATCATATAGGTTATGATAAAAGTAACAGTTATAGTATATGTATAAAGGAATATTGTCTGAAAGTATCTCATGGAAATACATGTGATTGACATTATCCATGTATATGAGATGTGCATAGCTTGAACACGAATAAAAATGTAATAAGATCGACGGTTCGCATGTCCTCGAAAGTGTGATGGATAGGTAAGCATGCCTATTAGGAATTACATGATATGCTGGCCCTGCTTGGGCTGACAAGATGTGATCACTGCTCAGACAAAGGATAGTACCTTCAGGTACATATAGTTTATAACCGTATCCACTTCTTGGAATATGCAGGCAAAACACAAGATGAGAGAAAATGATTGAAATGGTTATAAGAACCATGTAACATGAAAACAATGATTGAATTGAAAAATGTGATAGAGCTACAATAATATAAAAAGTACTATGTATTATAAAGAATGAATGTGAGAACTCTAATAAATGACATAATGTACAAGTAGTCGGATATATGAACAACAAATGTGCATATAGGAATTGTGTTAATTGTATATTGTCATTGAGGACCACTACAAGTGGTAATATATGTTACATGTCTCCCACTAAGCTATAAGTTTAGCACGGGTGTTTCATCCGTGTAGGTACTGAAGAGAACATCCCAGCCATACGACACACAGCAGGGCCAACACAACAATAGGAGTCAACATCTATAGGTCGCTACCTCTGATTTTGAATATGTACATGTAAAGTGTTTTTTTTTTTCATAATATGATTTGTATATGTATAAGTCAATGGGACTCAAATATTTGTACAGGACATTATGAATACCATTATGGCGAGAGTGGGCAGTTTTATTTCATGGATTAAGTTTGTTATATTCAAACATTCGGGCTATATTTCGAAATGGGCCCACTAATGTCATGAATCCCTGCAAAGGAATACAATCCCAGTGTCGCTGCTCCTTCTTTCGCCTAGGCGAGGGTCAAAAGGCATGCTGAAGCATCAAACCTTAATCTCCTTTATTTAGAGAGAAGTGAGGTTTTTCTCTTGTTCTTGAAAGAACCAAGAAGAAGAAGGAGAAGGTTGAGAGCATCTTCTTCATCCCTCTTTGAAACCAAGCTTGGCTAGGTTTTCAACTCAATCTCCTTAAAGGTTCTTGGGTCTCGTCTTCGTGTGGGTACCGTTAAAGACGAACCAAGGACGTGGTTCAATTCTAGTCAAGCTGCAAACACCCTCCAAGAGTAGATATACAAAGGTATATCATCTTTTGAACTCTTGGTCTTTGTTTTAGTTCGTTTTGATGAACTATGATGGTACAATGAGTGGGATTTCGATTTTTTTTTTTGTTATTTGATCGTGCAACAAAGGCGCTTGGTACTTTAGAATCTCTACAGTTATCAAAGCTTACTTAGTTTCATCAAATCAAATCTTACTGAGAGTTTCTACTTTTGTACCCATGTTTTTCAAAGGTTCAAAATTGAGATTTTTGGTGTGAAAAGTATAGATCCAAAGTTATTCTTCATGTAATCTGATCGTGACATGATCAAGGATGGTTATTATGAAGGAGAAACGGCTTGGATGAGATTAAAAGTACCAAAGTTGGGATTTTTACATGTTTCCTGTAGTTGTAGAACATAGCAACGTCGCGACGTTCGTTCCCAACGTCGCGACACGTGCAAACGTCGTGATGTGCCAACATCACGACGTGAGGACTTACAAGTGGGGTTTTGAACCCTACAACATCATGACGTAGCACCGTAGCGATGTGAACATTTCGCGAAGAAAGGCGCTACTGGTGCCTTGTTTGTTTCCTTTCTCTTATGGTTTTGCACCATTTTCGAACACAGTACTCTAGTATGTTTGAAATATAAATGTGCAAGTTAAAATGAAATCGTCAGATGAATAGAATCATGAATTCATAAAACCATGTTGAAATTACCTACGAGAGAAGTTTGGACATAAATGCTCTTTTGACAATCTCGGTTCAAGGAGTGGAATCAGGATTATGGTTCAAGGAGTTGAACAAATTGGAGATTTAAAACTTGAATCGGTTTTTATGATTCAAGGAGTTGAATCAGTTAAAGATTTGAGAATTGAATCGGGCTTGTAATTCAAGAGTTGAATCGGGTTCATAGTTTGAAGTTGAGAAGAATCGGTTAAGATCGAGTGTTGAACAAAACAAAATTAGTCATTTTTTCAAGTGTTGAAAACCTTTCCACGTGCTTTTGAAATCATGTAGTGCCATTATCTTTAACTTTCAATGGATTGCATTAGAGAATGCAAGTTTAAGGGTGTATGTTGGCATGATGGATGATTATAACCTCTTTGCTGACATGCATATTGCATTTGATTATTATTTCTTTTTGTGTAAATAGGGTCTGCGTGTCCCTACCTCTTTCTATTTTCTCGATGTATTTCTCTTCTAATCTAAATCCCCCTCAAATGTAACTTGAGGTTCTTCTTTTGAATGTATGTAATTAGATTATATAGTATTAGGATTAGTTGATGGAGAAATAAAAGAGAAATGAGTGTGGAGGAGGATCCAAGAAAAAAGACCTTGAAATGTAAATGTGATTTAATTTCATGGGTTGTAATAATCATGCATGTTCCTAGAGTTTGACTGGTCGATTCTATATTGGCTCATGGAATTGATTTTTAAGAATATCTATAAATCATGCCATATAGTTAGAGTAACTATCTTTATAATTTCATGAGGTAGATGGATAAAGCAAGCTAATGAAATTATGAGACTTATCTAAAGAAACCCCTCAATTATTAACATATTAAGGCTAACGTCTTCCACTAATATTGCGTGAACCGGAATTCTTCTAGAATCAGGGTTGTTGGGTAAACCATACGGATATGTTCTATCCATGGAAATGAGTTTTCTGATTAATTAGGTTGGCGCAACTGGGCCACAGTAACATTAGGCAAGCCAAGGTTAATGTTTGATAGACACAGTGGGTAAATGTACATAAGATGTACACGTATCATGAGCTAATAGCCCGATGATGGTGCCGCGAATAAACAAGTTGATAGCATTGGATTCGATGGTTGCATCGAGGTTGCAATTGGTATAAGATGCCTGCCTACCTATTGATCCAAGATGGCTTGTTGGGTAAACCCAAGGTCACTCCTAGTGATATTGGATTTCTTAATTGCATACGATCGCAATTGGTATGGACAAGATACCTACCTTTTAATCCAAGATGGCTTGTTGGGCAAACCCAAGGTCATTCTTGGTGATATATCGACCCACTAGGAGAACCTCCATATAGGTTCTCTCAGATCAATAGTGAGGCATATGGATTCGTAATAAAATAGCGGGAGCCATAATGTGTGATTATCTGGCCCGTGGCGCAATTGTAAAATTTCTTAAGTACAATATAACATGATCTCTTTTTACATCTAAGTTGATAGAATCAAACCATGTCATCGATAATGAACTTACGATCCAATATTGGATGTCAATAGGATTAATCGATGCCAACTATGGGTGGCTAAGGAACTTGAAATTGTTCTGGTAAAGGAAATAGCTTATGTCCTTGATGGCCCCTCCCTCGATCCTATAGTTGATGCATTTGATGAAGATCATAATGCATATCCTGCTTTATGGATGACAATGTGATTGCCACATGTATCATGTTAGCATCTATGTCACCAGTGCTTCAGAAGCAACATGAGGCTATGATAGCTCATGCCATTGTCATTCATATGAAGAAGTTGTTTCATGAGCAGGCGAGATCCAAAAGGTTCGCGGTCTCTAAAACGCTATTTCGCTCAAGGATGTAAGAGGGGACATCTCCAGTGCAGTATATGCAACGAAAGATGAAATCAGGATATATTGGGTTGGATCGGCTCGGTTTTGCTATGAATGATGAATTAAGTATAGACTTAATTTTGAGTTGAAGTTTACTTGATAGTTTTGCACATTTTGTGCTCAACTTCTGAATGAACAATAAAAAGACCACCATACCTGAGCTAATAAACTTGCTTAAAACAATTAAATCCACCTTGAAAAAGGAAGGTAAAACTGTGATGCTTGTGAATTTTCTGGTTCTAAGAAGAGTTCTAAGAACAAGAAGAGGAAAATCACCAAGCAAAGGAGGCGACGAGGAGACTTCCTCGAAGAGTGCCTTCCATTGTGGCAAAGATGGCCAGTGGAGGAGAAATTACCGCGACCTCTGGTCGAAGAAGAAGGTGGCATGAGATGCATCAACATCTTCAGGTATTTACGTCATTGAAGTTAATACTATTTCTCATGGAAACCTTTGGATATTGGATACCGGTTGTGGCTCACACATATGCAATGATATGTAGGGCCTTAGGAATAATAAGAAACTCGCAAAGAGAGAGTCCGATCTTCGAGTTGGCAATGAATGCAAGTTGCAATTGTTGCTATTAAGGACTTATGTTTGAACCTCCATAGTAGACTTTGTTTGAATTTGCATAATTGCTTTGGTGTGCCAGCTTTAACAAAGAACATTATCTCTGTTTCCCGTTTGAACAAGAAAGGGTATCATTTAAAATATTGTGACAATGGTTGTTACATTATGTTAAATGATGTATTTTATGCTGGTGGTACTTTAAGCAATGGAATTTATATTAAATATGTCAAATCCAATTCTAAATGTCGATAATGATAAAGAAAAAAAAAGGAGATAATTTGAAATCATAGATTTTATGGCATTATCGTCTTGGCCATATAAGTGAGAAGCGCATGACTAAGTTACACAAGAGTGGTAGCTTGGGGTCGTTTGATTATGAATCATTTGACACATGTGAACAAAAGGACGTATTGAGCCGACTACCTACGAAGAATCTCTTAATAGTTCAGAGTTTGATAAATAGCACACAACCATGAAGTCAGAGATGGATTCCATGTATACAAACCAAGTATGAGCTTTGGTTGATGATCCACGAAGGATAAAACCCATTGGGTGCAAGTGGATCTTGAAAGGAGACATGGAAGGTAATGTGATTACCTATAAAGCTAGGATTGTGGCTAAGGGTTATCATCAAAGACAAGGAACTGACTATGACGAGACTTTTAGTCTGGTGGCCATGCTTAAATCCATAAGGATTCTCCTAGTCATTGCCGCTCATCATGATTATGAGATATGGCAAATGGTGAAGACGACTTTCATAAATAGAAACCTTTCTGAGGAAGTGTACATGGCACATCCTGAAGGCTTCATATCTGAAAATGGCAGTAAAATATGCAAACTTGAGGAGATGCGGCATGGATTAAACAAGCATCAGGAGTTGGAATATCGATTTGATGGGAGCGATCAAGAGTTTGGTTTCTCACAAAATCTGGATGAGCCTTATGTGTATAAGAAGACAAGTGGGAGTGTAGTCATTTTCTTAGTGTTGTATGTGATGACATACTCCTGATAGGAAACAAGGTCTCGATATTGCAATCTATCAAAATTTGGCTATCCAAGAATTTCTCCGTGAAAGACCTTAGAGAGGCGACCTACATATTGGGGAATAAGATCTATAGAGATAGATCTATAAGATTGCTTGGTCTTTCACAGTCTACATATATAGACAAGATGCTAAAGAGGTTTAGCATGGAGTAGTCCAAGAGAGGATACATTCCCATGACACATGGAGTAACCCTCTCAAAATCTATGTGTCCCGAACCGCAAAGATGAGAGATGCACATGAAGTATGATCCATATGCTTGACTATAGGGTCAATCATGTATCTTTATGTTATGTCTTAGACCCGATGTATCATATCTTTCACGATTTGTCTAGCATATACAGTTTGACCTTGGTAGGGGCATTAGGTGGTACATTAGAATATCCTTAAATGCTTGAGAAGGACTAAGGATTTGTTCTTGATTTATGGAGATAGTGATCTTAATTATTATAAGCAAGTATATGGATGTCAGCTTCCAAATTGATAGAGATGATTTCAAATCTCAATCAAGCTATGTGTTCACATTGAATGGTGGCGCAGTCAATTGGAAGTTCCAAACAAAGATACATTTGCAGTTCGATCTTGAGTCGAGGTATTAAATTGTAGCTTAGAAGCAGCTAGGAAGCATTTTGGATAAGGATTCATTGTTGGTAGGAATTGGTATCTAGAATTGTGGTGATACCTTTGTATTATATTAATAATGGAGCCATTGTATTCCATTAAATAAAAGATTCCACAGTCTCATCAAAGATCCAGGCTGCATTACTTTCGAATATACCATTCCACATTGGGGTTATCACAGCTTCAGGATAAGAATCCACACAAGGACTAAGAGGACTCATTTAGAAAGTGGGATAGGAAAAGCTTGCTCATGGGCTTAAGGCCCATGAGAGAGCATGCTACCATGCATGGAGATGCATGTATCATATTCCATCTTTGAGTGAGGGCTTTTTGGTCCTTTCACTGGGTGGGTTTCTCCTATAAATATGTGGTTTTAGGAGAAACCCTAACCCTAATAGTTGATGCATCAAACTCTAATCTCCTTTGTTTAAGATAGAAGTGAGGTTTTCTCTCATCATATTTATTGAGAAGAACCAGAAGAAGAAAGAAGGTTAAGGCATCTTCTTCGTAATCCCTCGTGAAACCAAGCTTGGCTAGCACGAGCTTGTTTCCAACTTTCTATCTCCTTGGAGTTTATCAGAAGTCTAGTTTTCTTGTGGATACCGTTAGAGATGAACCAAGGATGTGTTTCGTTTGTAGTTAAGCTGGAAACACTCTCCAAGAGTAGATCTATAATGGTATATCATTTTTTGAACTCTTGGTTTTCGTTTTGATGAAATATGATGGTCTAATGGGTGGGATTCCGAATATATATATATTTTTGTTATTTCAGCATTACGCGATTATGGCGCAAGATTTTCTGATATCTTGGGAGGTTTGAACGCAGGTACAAATCTGTGTAGTTATTAATCTCTGAAGCGAGGACTCGATCACTCCTACATAGCGCCATACATGCTTTAAGCACATGAACTACGAATGGAAAATTTCAACACATCCTTAGTCATGGACGTCACATGCGACATCAAACCTTTCTCTAAAAGCGTCTTGTCGATTACGTGTATATCCTGACCTCCATTTTTCTCCATAATAGGAATTTTTTCGTTTGGGTTTCGTGGATGTGGTACTCATGGTCACTCGGGCTATGGAGGTCGAAGTTACTTGTAAGGCTCAGCCGCTCGAACTTTATGCCAAATTTGTGGAAGAATTGGTCGTCGGCGATCAAGGGTTATCCTCGCTGATCGGCTTCACGTGCTAACCTGGCACACCTCCTTTGTACTCCCAATTTCATGGAAGCAACTCACAACTCTCAAGTTCATATCGGTGCACCTAGTTCCCTTCATGATCTTGTCGACATCTGATGATGGTTCTGAAACGCATATCCTTGCCACTAAACTCTCTTTAAGACAATGCGGTATCTTGGCCGATTGGGGCGGCCGATCATACCACTCGAGCTAAAGATCTAGTTAGTCCCGAATCGATATCACGGCTCCGACAAAAAAACTGCCGATGGTAATGAAACCTGCCACTTCCTATCACACATTTGAACATATCGACATTTAAACCCTTGTATCTGCCTTGATATAATACTAGAATCATGAATTATTAAAGCCTCACTGATTTACTTTACACAACAATGTTATTGTGGAGTTTCATGCATCTGTTGTGAGTCTGCTTAATCTTTGAGCTTCGTTGCTCAATGGGCCCACGAACTCTTTTAGCCGCATTGTGAAATGGACCCCAAGCCCACTTAACATATTAAGACCCGAAGCGAGAACTATCGAGGCGGGGTGATCTTTGAAACGGAGTGCGAGCAGCTAGGGTGTCTTTATAGACTAGCGGCGCGGTCGTCCCAAAGTTTTAGGTTCCCCCGATCGGTAGTCCTACCACATATGGGATGTACGTATGAATAAGTACACGAACGAGAAAATCTGCAAAAAAGTGACATTTATCCTTTGGATTTCCCGAGTTCAATCCTTATTTCTCGGAAGGTTAATCCTTAATAGGAAGTAAGAGATTTTACTCCTAAAATTAAGGGAAGATTAATGAACTACGCCCTATAAATCGGGAAGATCTCCCATGAGGTAAGGGTATCGAGACTGTGCTAAAACTCTTTCTCTTCTCCATCTTTTGCTAACTTAATCATCGGGAGGGGCGACCGGCCTACCGGATCGCCTTTGCGGGTTCACGTTAACGGCTGCTTTGAGTGCACAAGGTTCAAGCGATCGTGGTAACAACACCTGTTGTTATGTTAAGGACAAACTCACCAAGATAACTCTAGTTCAAGGAAAACTACATAACGGTTTGTATCAATAGGGCATCTCTCATCTAGCTCTAAATAATACCTCGGTCTGAGATTGCAAGAGTGTTGTTGTGTCTCCACCAATTACTACCTCATGTTTCAACAACTCCATTTTACACATTACATCCTCTCGATCTGAGACTTCCTTATCGTGGACTAAAACACATAAGGACCTATTCCTTTGGCCTGAAAGGCTGGGTCATCGTCATTATTCAATAAATGCAAGGTGTTCCACCATTTGCATGTCCCGATACATCACCTACAACATTTAAGCAGTCTGCTTTTTGTGAACCTTGTCAACTTGGAAAGTTGCATCACATTACCTTTCTTTCTATTCCATTAAAGACTTCTAAACCATTACAACTTGTACATTCTAATAAGTGGGGTCACACTCCTTATACCTTTCCAGAGTGTTATGTTACTATATTTGTTTTGTTGATGATTTTACAAGATTTACATTGCTTTATCCTTTACGCCTTAAGTCTGATGCAACAACTACCGTTCTTACTTTCATTAAGATGGCTAAGCAACAATTGGACACTAAGTTACTATGCATTCAAACTGATTTTGCCGGTGAATAACAGAAAATTGTTCCTCTATTGCAATCTTCGGGAATTGAGGTCCATCATCCATGTCCTTGCACACATCAACAACAGGGCAAGGCAGAACACGAACATCGTCATATAGTCGACCTTGGACTTACTCTTCTTGCCAATGCGTCTATGGACTTAAAGTTTCAGTGGCATTCATTAAATCTCTTTGCATACTTGATAAATAAAGTCATTCATTCCGAGTTCTAGGTGCAAATCACTCTTTGAGGCCTTGCATCAAAACACCACGGTCATCAGTTTCTAAAAACTTTGAAGTGCATGCTACCTTTACCTCAGTCAGTACAATAAACATAAGTTGCACTATCAGTATTCTCTTTATATTTTTGGGTTATAATTCGCACACGGGGATCTGAAATGCCTTCATTTTTCGAGGACAAGTGCACATATACGGTCACCTTTGATGAATCAGTCCCATGTAATTATTCCCTTCTTCTCCCGACTTTCTCTTCTCCTACATATTCAAGTTTGCATCTTTTCAAAATAATGTTTTGTCGTGCTCTCGCCATACGAGACCATACCAATCCTTTCCGCAGCAGTACCTCCACCTTCTCCACCTATTCTTTCTTGTACTCCCTCACCCTTGTTCAATGCTTCTAACCATCTTTCATCTTCTTCTCTTTCACCTAATAACTCTTCTTCTCCCTTACCTATTACTAGAAATGCATCACCATCCGCTAGCCTACCCCTTGTGTTCGGTCATCTATGTGTGGACACGGGCCTTAAGTCTGAGTATCTTGAGCCAACAATTTACTCATTAGCACATGTCGAAACCAGGCCGCCGTCTTTGTTGCTCTCTTGGCTTCCTGATGGCTATGGGCTGAATATTACCGCATCTCTCCTGCTCGATAACGCGGGAATTAGTTCCCCCTCAACCTAATTAGCCTATAGTCCAATGTAAATGGATATTTCATACCAAGTATAATGTTGATGGTACTCTTGACAATTACAAAGCACGCTTGGTGACGAGGGTTTAGACACCAGGGATCTCACGCTACACTGCATCTCACGCCTTGACCCACATAACAAACTCGGGATCGGCTTATTCAGATGCATCAGTCACTTATCCCGTGACTCTAGTCTCTTGAGTAGTCTAGAATCTTCTTCCTCTCTATATAAATACCACATACCCCTTGCCATCTTCTTTAATATTATGAAAAATATATAAATACCTTCCATTTAATATTTCAAACTATTAAATCTTGACCATAGTTTAACACATACTCATACCATGACGTCTTCATCTTCACCTTTATCTTCTTCATCATCATCACTAGAACTTCCACTACTATCAATTCCAGGTGACTATGGCTTACCCATTTTGAGAGTCATTAAGGATCGTTTCGACTACTTCCCTAAAGTGAAGAATTTTGGTGCACTTTGCCAGCGAGCCCGATGCGAGATTTGATCGATAAGGCTCGATAGAGTCTAATGTTGGATTGATGATCCATGAAATACTGGCGTGAAAACATGGTTTTTGACCAGCCCACTATTTATTTTAATGTTTCTTGGCCAGTATGCAGTGGGAGCGTTGAAATATGCAGCCACATCTTCGACTTTTAGTTGTCGAATTAGTTTAATGCATTCATTATGGTTTGTTTGGTGTATATGTTGCTTTCTTGGAACTACATTTCCAGCAGTTCGACTACAACTAGCAATTGAGGCGACCGATTGGGCGGGCAGAGCTAGATCGGGCCGGGCCAGAGCCTGCGATCGCGCCAAAGGTAAAGGCCAAATTTGGATCGAATTGAGCCCCTAATTGCCATATTCGGGCTGCCATTTTGATAAATGGCTAGTGACCTTTATGCGGTAGCATTTCTGGGTGAAAAAATGTTAAAACTTAAAACAATGCCAAATTAAGACTTCATCGGATAACGAGAAATTATATTTTCCCCAAGAAGCCAATTTCATTTCCAATCTCAAAACTCGACCAAAACAAATGGATTACACAAAGCCAAATGGATTCACCGCAAAACGCGAGTGCGGGGGTGGAGCGTGGGTGCCCCAGGTCTTGAGAACCTCGCGACTTCGTCCGTCGAGCAAGGCTCATCCTTTAAGGCGTTGAGCTTCTCCAGTACCAAAGGCGGCACGTGCATGGATTTTTCGCTGGCGTTGTTCAGCATGATCCCCCCTTCAACAACGGCTCCTACATGGCGCAGTGTTGAATCTTTGCGAACTTCGTCGATGCGGAAGTACACATCCACATGCGCCTCGATTCACTTTGAGAAGAAGAACACCCCATTTTTCCCTTTTTGAAAAAAAAAAAATAAATTTCTTTTCTTGACCGATTTGAAGATATGGAAATGGGTGACGGGTTTAGGCTTTAACTTTTAAGAAAGAAACAAGCACATGTGGAGGTTTGGAAAGAAGAGTGTGTGTGTGGAGGAAAATCATGTGCTTTTGAAGCGAGGGGGTTATCTTAGTATAAGAATTGTTGGGATTCTCAACAATGGGAGAAAGGAAGCCCGATAACAGGAGCCCAAAAACCTTGAAACCCTAGATTTCCAAATCCCATCCCTGATGAATAGTTGAAGAGAGCAAAACTAAATCTATACCTTTGTTCCTCTTCGAGAGGAGAAACGAAAAGTAAAGAAGAGGACTAGAGAAAGTTCATGAAAACTTTTTAAGGCAATGAAAAAAGCAAGTACAATAAACAAATAATTCATCAAATCAAACAAACCTTCACACCAGACTCAAACTTTGGCGGTATGCTCTACACACTTTCCAAGAACGATTAAGGCAGAAAGGAAAGAACCCCGAATAGATTTGGTAGAAAAAACAAAACTACAAATGAAATATATAGAAAAATGGAAAAACATAACGAAGAAGAAAAGGGTTCTTTATCTTGAAACCTTCCTCTTTAGAAACTTTTTCCAGATGGGTAAGACAGAAAAAAATGGGAGAGGTAACAGAGACTTAAAAAAGCCCGAAAAAAATTTAAAAAACAAGGGGATTTAAGCTTTTAGCAAACTAACATACAATGAAAGAGCACGAAGAAGAGATAGATTTTCGCTTCTATGCTTGTCTCCACCGCTGCGGTGATTTTCATGGAATCTTCAAGTCTACACTTAGCTGTTTGATTTCTCTTTCTCAAGAGAAGAGACGAACTAGAAGCGACAGGCATATGGTGGTGTGGAAGATAATCATTTTGGATAAGTAAATTAGGGTTTGGACCAGTCAGAGGATATTTTCTATTTAAGCCAGTGGCAGCAGGGCCAAATTTGGCCACCCAGGTGACTTAGACGGAGTTAATCGGGTGAGGCAGTGGCACGATTTTTCGGGTAAATAAAATTAAAGCCAAATGACCACAATTTCAAGTTGATCGGGCTAGCCCAATGGGCCGGGCTCAAATTACCAACTCAACTTCCAACCCTATCGTCATCATTCTCCTTTATGACGTTAACTTTCCCATCCTTTTCAACACCTCCACGGTTGAAAAGAGAAACATCCTCTATGGCACATACATGTCGTCCATTGCACCTTGCAAGCCCAGCTCATAGTGTCTTTGCGATCTCGACCCCTTAAAGCCCAACCACAGGCTTCTCAAACGCTTGTTCGTGTCTTCCCTTGCAACTCAACACCATAACTTCATTTTGGTCTTCGTAGCTACTTAACAAAGCTCTTCACCCCTCTCAAAGACGATGTTTCTAGAAAAGGGATAGTGCTCAAGGTGCCTCCTAGATTACCGTAGGCAAACTAAAAGGCGAGAGAGATGGGTTGAAGGTGGAGGTGGAGGAGGAGAGAGGTGGGTGGGGATCAAAGTTGTTTTTTGTTTTTTTTTAATAAGAATTTGGGGTCCGAATTACATAGTAACACGTTGCGAGAGAGAAGAGGGAAATGAGTGAGAATCGATTAGATTAAGATAGTGATATATGCAATTTTTACCTACTTGACAATTACATTTTCTCTTAGGACCATTTTGAAGACACCCCATAGAATTTAGGATTATTCTCGGTTGATCAAGAAATTGAGATTAGTTAAAGAAAGAATGGTGGAAGTTAAGATTATTCCTATCAATTTTTTTCCTATAAATAATGCAACAAAATACTCAAATATACTATGTCTGAAAACAAGATAGTAAATAAAAAAAATGGATGTAGTAGAAAATTAAATCGAAACATTATATTATGTCACTATTTTAATGTGTTCTATCCTAGCAATATATAATCCATGTTAATTTAGGACAACGATATAATAATATATGAGACAATAGGAGGAAGAGCATGAGATTAAATTCAATATTTTGTCAATGAACATGAGCGGAGAGACTAACGGGTTGTTTGTTTACAGTTTTTGAAAATCGTTTCTTATCGTGAAAAACAAGGAGTACAAGGAAATCACTAAGGACACCGTTTGGTCCCTAATATTTTTTTATTCTAAAAAACATAACATAGAAAACACTAAATTTAGAGAATAAGATTAATAATTTTAAGATAACACCATTTTTTATGTTCTTTATGTTTTCAAAAACTGTTTTCAATAACAATTTTCAAAAATAGGAACCAAACATACCATAATTGTTTATATTACATGTTTAACATAAGCTAGCAACAATAACATGCATTAGTTCTTGAAATTGTTATTATTGTTAATTAAAGAACAGAATAAAAGGGAGAAAACTTTTAATGGAAAATGAAGATAAATATATATAATTACCCATGCTCTACATGCCAATCATAGATATTGCTTGCTTCCCTTAACGCAGCTCTCCACCTCTTTGCCTTTTCCTCCTTTTGCTTTTCAAGATTGACAAACACTTCTTCAAAACTTCCTCTACGTTTTTGCTTTATCGGATGGATCTGTGGTAGAAAATTAGGATAATTGTTTGCCCATTTTTCTTCACACACTCAATGATCTTCACTAGTTCATCTAAACACCATGTTTGAATGGCGTAGTAGCACGAGAAAACCACTACGCAAAATCTTGACTCTTGATAGCTTTCCAAGAGTTTTTCTTAGAATCACTTCCTCGTTCGATTTCTTCATCATCTCTAAAGGTGTATTGAATTCCTCTTACCGGTTAAAGCGAGTATAGAGATGACTGTGAAGTTCAGTGTCTTCACCTCTAAAACTCAACGTCGTATTTCATTCTGGACAAAGCTGAAGAAGAAGATGAGAGTGCTTGTGGAATCCATCCTTCTCGTGATTCTATCACAAAAATCATGGTGAGTTTGATATTTCGGTAGTGAGGGCCGAGAGGAGATGTTTTATACAAAAAAAAGCATGGACCGACAGGGTTGCCCTTAAGGGGCCCTAAATTAATATGGGCGTAACGCCGGCCATACCAGATCTAGAAGTCAATGAAGCAGTTACACACATATACTCCCACAATCTCAACGTGGCTCTAATCCCATTCATACTTCTATTTTTTTCTTTTTCTTTTTTTTCGAAAGAAATCGCATTCATAATTTTTTATTTTTTATTTTTTGAAAGGAATCACATTCATACTTAAAGACATTTTTTTTTAAATAATAAATTCATACTTAAGACTTTTATTGTTTGAATAAAATTCATACTTAAAACTTAAAACTTAAAAATAATATAAAAAATCAAACAACTTTATATTTAATATTGCCTTAGTGAAAGGAAAAATATGTTGTAAGGGTTATTGGGTCTTAAAATTAAGAAATAAACCACATAACTTTTAAAAAACCAGGTTCAAAAACTATCAAAATTTTGAAAATTAATACAAAAAATATTGATACTCAGAAAAATATATTTAACTAAGTTGAAATTTTTAATTAAAAAATTGACATAGTACTCATTACTTTAATTTTATTTATATTCCTCTATTATTAATTAAATATATAAAAATTTTGAATCCAATTAAATATATAAATTAAAAAACAGAAAGAAGCAAACAAAGATTAGGTGATAATTTATAATAAATTTTGAAACATTAAGGCTTTGTGTAAAGTATATCTTTAAAAGTTGTAAAACAATATTGTTTGGAAATGAAAAAAATTGTGTTTGCGGGTTTAAAATTTTAATAATTTAATACAACATATTTTAAAATGAATTTTAAAATGGATTTATTCTATAATAATATCTTTTTTTATCATTCGCGCATATATATATATTATTTATTTATTTTTTAAAATAAATCTAAAATAATTAAGAAGAATTTCTTGAGATGTCATTTAATCACATTTTTTGGAGTTTTTCTTAATTTGATCTTCTTTTTCTACTTCATTGCCACATAAAAAAGTTCCTTATTTAAAAAATCTCATGTAAGTAGCTTTTAGGTATTTATCCTACAAACTTTTATCTTTATTACGAAGTTTTAAGAATTTGCGAACAATATGTAAATTTAAAGTCGATTATTCCTAAAACATAATTCCCCTTAGAAACAATTCTATACATTATCGACATATGTGGTTAATTATACTTGAAATATTTCATTTCTGACTTGAGAAGCCCCAGCGAGTTTGCAACTTTGCAATGCCATGTAAATGGTGAGAGACATAAATCTTTAGAAGTCTTGAGACTAAATTAAATAATTCCCTGCTTTTCTCTCTAAACCCTCAGAAAATTTTCTCAAGTCAAAAGCTGGCAAAAGCAAGCCAAATTTGACCCAGCGATTGACGTGACGGTGGGTTGGGTTAAATTTTATCGTTTTTAGTCAATGAAATTAAGGCGTCCAACACTAATTTCGGGTTGGTCAAGCTAGTCCAATGAGCCGTACTCAAATTACCAACCCTAGTAAAGAGACATTATAATTTTATTGCGTAAACTTTACATAATCTTTGATTTCGGGTTTATGATGGGGCTTGACTATATGTTGAAAGCTTATGGGCTCACTCCACTTGGATTGAGTGGCCCATTAAGTCACATAGCTTACAATTATTTATGAAATGAGAGATGAGATTAGGGTTCATGTGTGCGTATTTGCCCCCATGGAATGGGTAAGACTTCGTTGTCACTCTTTTGGAATATCTCTTAAAAACATAAGGCTTGGATTGCTTCAAAATGGTTCTACAAACCTTAAGCCAAGGTATGTATCATGTCTTCCTTAACTTATTGTTATTATTGGTATTGTAGACTCTAATTTCGTGTATGGGAAAAGTTGTATTCATTTCTGAAATTAGAAAATCACTTGAGATACATAATTTTGATTTTGTGTTTATCTATGAACAAACTTAAACCCTCTTTATTTTGTTTTTTCTTAATTTCCTTTTGCAGTTTTCATCTATCTATTTTTTTTATAATTATTTATCTTTTCAATCAAAAATTTTCCATTTTTATTTTTATTATTTGTACTTATTATATTTTCTAGCACAATTATTAGACATGTAATTTTTTACAATTATAATCAAATAATAATAAAGAAGAAATAAAGTAAATAAACAAATAAGTAGAAAATAATGCGAGTTAGACATTGGAGGGTGACACTTTCCATCCCATTATGAATCCATATATGAGGGACCCTTTTCTCTTAGGAATGGCAATAGTCCGGGTTTGGGACGAGTCACCCCCAATCCCATTCCCGTCTTGATTCTATTAATCCTTCCACATACGATCCCGAACTTAGTTTTACAAAAATTGATAAATATGTTCCGACTTAATATACCGAATGCGATCATCGATGTGTCCTATGTGAGTAGGACAAATTTTCATTATATAAAGAAGTGTTTTGGACACAATTTTTTCTTTGCTAAGGCTGTGTTTAGTTCTCGCCTTTATAAGTGCGATAAGTCTGAACTTCCTTGTGGGACACAGTGTGTGTGGAGCAGATATAAGATATATGCAGTAAAAGTAAAGCACACACAGCTTATGTTTGCAGCGGTTTGGCAATTGCTTACGCGTGGGGTTGTGCTACCAATGCAAGGATTTCACTAATCTAATTCAAGGTTATAATTAGTCTTATGTGAGTACGAGACTCCCTCTTCCACGGCCCTTCTTAAACCTAATCACTCATAGTGGAATTCAAATTAACTCTCTCCATTCCCCTCTCAAAAGCATTGCACATACCATGCACACATTACATCAATTCGACATAAGATGAATTCTAAAACATCATCTTTCACACAAGGTGAAAGATTGTTAACGTGCAATACCTCAATGAGTATCTACACTCCGTACTCTTCAACACTTCCGAACTTCACTCATTCTTCTTCAAGCTCTGCTCTTGAAATCTGTGATGAGCAACTTCCAAACCCTTGAATTGAAAGCCTTGCAATTTGGTCTTAGAAGTCTTAATAAAGTTGGACCATTATCCTAAAATGATTCCAAGCATTACCTTATTTTCTTGAGAGCTTTATCTTCAAGCTATCCAAGAGGATGTAGGAGACTTGCCGCCCAAGTTTCCTCTTTAGATTGGTGACCTAATTCGGTTCCAACTCTAGTTTGATAGCTTGGATGATTGGATCCTCTTGATTTAAACCTTATCCCTTGATAGAGGAGTTCTAGGCCCATTGGTAGCCTTTTCCCTAAGTACCTTGGCCTCGAGGTCAAAAATTGATTCATGTCCCATTAGTTCGAGCACTTAGTCTTGACTCTCAGGAGCGGCACGTCTACCTTGTGAGGCGCCTTGAGTCAAGATTTCTTAAGGTTCTTCCTAGGGACTTCGTGTTTAAATTGTCAGCTCATCGGAAACTTTATCTTGAGTAGCCATCTTTCTTGTAGAACAATGGATAAAAGATGATGACAATTCTAAACCTAACAATATGTACGCTTTGGCTATGTCTTCGGAAAAACAACTCTTGAAGAATGCTTAACAAGAAAATGCATTAAGGAAGGCGAGATACTTGACACTTTGAGATGAAGATTTCCAATTCATTGATAGTTTATCCCTTTTTATATCCCAATCATACTTTGTGAAGGAAATACATAAAAGAATTTTACACAAAATTTAATCCTTCCCTTTTCATTCTTTCTTCTCCCCTTTTTTTTATTGAAGGCTAGAACTGGGTGTGTGTGTGTGTGGGAGGGGGAGAGTCGAAGATGGCGGGTTCAAAGGGTGTGAGATTAGCGAGAGAGATCGGTTATCAAAAGTGAGAACCAATGGCGCGTGAAGATGTTAGTGGGTTGAAACGAGACTATTAAGTAAATTGAGGTGCGATTAATTTTGTGTGCAAGAGGCTAGAGTAATAAGCCGGACTTCCAATAAAATTTGTACATTAATGTTGTGTTTTTTATATTCATTAGGATTTTTATTCATTAGGCTATGATTTCATGTAATTCCCGAAGGATATTCTGTTTTCACCAAAAACCTTGCTAGGTTCATAAGATAAAAAATGCTTTCAAAATTGTCTCTACCATTTCCATATTATTATTTCCCCTTTTCACTTAGTATTTATTTTTAGGAATCAGCCAAATTGTTAGGGAAACCTAATTACCCTTCCCTATTGGTAAGATATTGTTCATTTTGGGCTTGAGGTTCTCATGGTTTTGTTTTTTGACTTCTCCTAAAAAATGACTCATACCAATTGGATGTTGCCTATATTCATCAACTCATAATACTTTTCATTCCTAACCGATATGGTATTTTGGCCGCACATCCAACAATCCTCCACGTAGACGAGTTTTCACCGGGCCTCCATCAAGCTAGGATTTTCTTTCTTTCCTTTGTATTCGATCCACGTGCGCTACGTGAAACACCACATGGGGTTCACTATACCATTTTGTTGGCATCCACCCATATGGCTTGGGCAGACTCTCATACCACATGTTAGAGAATCCTAATGGACCGTCCTCTGCAGTGATATTATATTATCGGCTTTGGCTTAAGGCGTTTTGTTTTTGGTTTTTCTCCCCAGCGCCATGCCAATTGAATGTTATCATTGCTTATCAACTTCATGTCCGCTCTATTCTAAGCGATATGGGACGTTGGGCACATACCCGACCGCAATTTTATTTATATCTATTATATATTTATATTATTTATTATGTTAATATTAATATTATATGATAATAATAATATCCTTGTCGGTGGACAATATTATCACTAATTTCCTTAAATTAAATAAGACTAAATCATCTTTAACATTTGTTACTCTTTTGTTGTTTTTATATTGTTTGCCCAAAGTATTGAATAAAAACACCTTTTTCAATAGGAATTGTGTAATACTCAACTCCTTTTGAAGCAACCCCACTTTACTCTTACACAGTGATCTCCTGAGTAAGAGTTAACTCATATTACCTTTTTATTCACTTTTCATTGTATAGGGGTCGTTTAAAACATAGCTTAACATTTTCCTTATAGGCATGAAACAATTCTTCATGAACAAGGAAAAATCCTCTTAGTTATATAACCAAGTCTTTATGGTTTAGATTGCAATGTTTTTAACTTTAGACCCCATGATTTTGAGTTAAATAGGTTGGGTATCTATTGGCAATAACTTGTTATTCTTTTATCGGCTTTAGTCACATTACGTGACGCCCTGAACAAAATTAAGTTGACTGCCGTCGGCACGCGGATTACAAGTGGATGTCGGGTTGCGCGCCAGCCAGAATCGGGGCGAGGAGTGCCGCTGTGCGGGAGCTCTGCCTGAATAAAACACCTCCGTAGAGCACATCCCCAAGCGATTAATGTAATCACGATGATCTGAATATGGATAAAACGGCCTCTTGGGCCCATACTACAATATCCATAAAACCATACCAACTATATCAATAAAGTTACAGAGTTCAAATATTTTCTCTTTATACAACATATATTAAAATACCACAGTGCAATGCATGTAAACATTAGAAGAACCCTCAAAGCCACACTCCGGCTTTCCTCTAAATCTCGACGTATAGGACGAGCCATCTCCTCGCACGCTCCCTGTACCTGTAAAATAATATCCTCGACCAGGGGTGGCTAATGCTCGATAGTGGAATCATACCCAAGTGGGCTACTCTCCACCTAAGTGCGGTCTGATGTTCCAAATAAGTACATTCAACAAATCGTGATCTGCCAGATGTCTACGTGGCCATTTCGAGATCTACAGTCCTGTAGGCTCATATGTTTCGCTGGCGCAAATGCAAGGGAATTCTTATATTCATTTGTTTGTTAGTGGACAACCCTCGCGATGTGTAGATATCAATTGGGCCGTCTTGACGATTGATGTGTTATGGACTACTCTGAATTATATCCCGATTGGGTGGGTCTCAGGCCCGATTGATATTTTAGTTTTAGACAACCCTCGAGATAATTCAATTTTGAAATGACCCTCGAACCATTTTCTCTAGACTCATTTCATGCACTCACTCATAGTCCTAAGGTGTTCCGATTGCATATGGAGATACATGTATGCCAGTTCAATGCGTCCCAATTCGCATGTAAATATACCAAACATGCATATATTTACAAAACAATCCAATTCACAATCATGTCATGTAAATTCTCATTTCATTACGCCAAAATTATTCCGACAGAATTTATGTCGTACGAGCAATTCAATTTAAATCACTCAACCAAACACATATTTTCACAAAAATTATTTTTTGTGATCACTGTTTCGAGGAACGGTAAAATACTAGGTTCTTGTTGTTGTTCCTTTCAAAAAACCTGGAAATTTATCGATTCACTAAATGAACCGGGTTTCCGCGGCCGTTTCGGCCTTAAACAAACCAATACATGATTTATAGAGACACTTCATCACACATTTAACCCAAGCGGAGTCGTAACGTCTGGTACGTTAGTGAGTCTCAAAAATCCGAAGCATTTAGATTCGAGGTTTTGGAGGCAGATCAAGCGGCCGTTCGAGGCCTCGGCAACGAAACATTTACATGGTACTTAGCAGAAGAATAAAACCCAGTAGGAACCCACACCTCTCGGAGTTTGAGGAAACTCCTAAATGCAGTGCATACTTGTGAAAGCCTCTCATAGAAGCCGAGTTCTCCTTCTTGTCTTGAAGACTGCCGACGGTCGTATCGTCCGTATTTCTAGAGAGAAGTTGCTCCTTCTCTCTCTAAATTCTAATCAAATCGGCTACTGCACCAAAAATTCCCTTCCCCCACGTTTTCTCTTAACTTTCATTTGGAGAAAACTGAGTCCCATTTATTCTATTTTGTCTTCTAGTGACTTAAACAAATACGAAAATGTCTATTATGTCCGCTTCATTTCCAGTTTGACATTTTAGCTATCTCGTAGTCGATTTTCATCATTTCTCTACTCATGCCACTTATAGCACATGAGTACGGGTTATATGTGACTTTCGTCGCATCGAAAATCGTTTTCGACGGCACGAAGCGATCAACGTAGAAGCGTCAGGCTGGGCGCCACCGAATTCTCTGAATTTTACGTGCTAGCGGGTTGGCGAGATGATTCAACCCGATGCAATCCGTTTCATCATCCCGAGATCTAGAAGAATAAATTACGGTTTTAACCGAAATTAACAATTTTGTAATCGAAATTACGATTTTGTCCTTTTTCCAGAAATTGGAATTTTTGGTCTTACATTCTCCTCCTTAAAAGAATTTTGTCAGAAATTACGGGCTGATCATATCACTCACATGCATGTGCAGCGTGCGCTACATCATGCATGTAAACAATCATTTAAATCTTAAATGACTAAACCCGATACGCCGTCCCTAAGCAGAAGGGATAGGTGGCCCACATGGAGTAATCTCGCTCCCACGTAGACTCCTCCACTCCATAGTGCCTCCAAGCAGTACCCTCGCTAGCCTCACGGGTCTTGCGTCTGCAAAACACGATCACGGCTATCAACAATGCACAACGGTCCCTCCTCGAATGTCCGTCCAGGTGTCGACCTCGATTTGTCCCCGATCCACCCGCATGAGCTAGATCGCAGATTTATTTCGAGCATGGAACGTCGAAACGCCTCGTGGGCCTTTACGACATCTTTGGTGATACTTGCATACTTAGATCGCCTTAACGTACCCTATCCTCTCGTGTATCTGAAGGTCAGATGAACCTCGTGATGCTTCTACGCTTACCAAACACGACCACTCCTCTCGCCAGGCATCGCTTGAGAAGGCGTGATCCTGACCTCGAACTCTAAAGATTCGGCGTCGCACATCCGCGCGGCTCTTAGGCTCGGTGGCGAAGCGTTGTCGTATCAAGCTCACCTTCTCGGAGGTGTCACCTGTCGGTCGAGGACCGGTGATGGAGCTCTCTCCACCTCGGTCCCGACATAGCAGTGACTGCATGGCCTTCCATACGATTGCCTCATGATGCCATCGTATACTCTTTGATAAGCTGTTGTTGTAGGCGAATTCCACTAAGGGCAAATGCTCCTCCCAGCTGCCCTTATGATCCAGGACGCATGCTCGTAGCATGTCCTCTAATACCTGTATAGTCTCTCGGGGCCGACCATGCATGCGAGGGTGCGACGGTGTACTCATTGTCGGTCGTGTGCCATAGCCTTTTGGAGCTCTTCCCGAAAGTGTGTCGTAAACCTCGGGTCCGCACATCCGACACTATGGATCTTGGTACTCCATGTAGGCGGGACTATCTCTCCCGAATGTATAGCCCAGACGGGAATCTCTCGAGCGAAGGTCATCCGCGCGGCTAGAAAATGTGTCGACTTCGTGGCCAGGTCTTATCACCCGTACGCGTCTTGCTTAACAGATGCGTGGTAAAGTGGGTCACAAAGTCATGAAGTGGCGTGCTCCCCGCTTCCACTTTCGGCCACCTCGATGGGTGAGTAGTCCTGGCGGCCTACGGTGCTCGGCCTTAACACGCTAACCGTGAGGCGATCGTCGGTCAAAGTCCCCCTGCGTGTCTCTTCATCCCGCCAGCTAGTCTTGGCTGACGAAGATCTGAGTGCATCTTACGTCTTGTACTGGATGCGCTATGAGCTCGAGAAGCGATGAAACTCCTGAAATCTCCTCTCTCAGAAATGAGTCGTGCAGGAACCGCTGCGAGTCCCATGTCGAAGACTACCGTCTACGTGAAGCAGTCGGCTCTCGTCACCGTACCTAAGCGTACCGGTCACGATGGACACTATCTCTGCGTCCTTGCGGGACGCAGTCACTGTTCGAAAGCCAGAGCGATGCCAACCACTTAACTCCCCAGCCCAGTACCACCTGATACGCTTTCATTTATGCGTAACTTAATGTCCTGATCTCGAGCATCGCCACTCGAAGCTATACTGCGGCGCTCCTCGTGACTTCGATTGAGTGCATGCGGCCCACCATTTGCCTTACAGGAATTGGTAATGCAAAGTGAAGTCATAATCCTCACAGGAACTCCATCCATCTGCATTTGCCTCATATTGAGGTCATTTGCGTGAAAATATACTTGGACTTTTATGAGTGCGAGGTACACCTCGAACTCCTCGCCATATAAGTAGTGAGCGCCCAGATCTTGAGGCGAGATTACGACCGCTAACTCATTATCGTGTGGGAGTAGTGCGCTCGTGATTCTTGGTGACGAGAGCCGTAAGCTACTACCCCTCGGGTGCATCAAACACATTCAATCAGGCCCTCTAGGCATCACAATACCTTGTGTACCCTTTGTCCCACACATCAGGGACTATCAAGATAGAGTTGAAATAAATCTCGCCAGCTCACCGGAATGCACTCCTCGCGTAAATTATTACGATCAAACTTGACCTCCTTAAGATCTGACCTAGTCATAAGTCTTCGCTATCTTGAAATCCTGATGAATCTCCTGTAATACCCGACCAATCCGAGAAACTAAATATCGGCCCGGCTTGACCTCTCCCGACTAATCCTTTGCCTCGGCAGCCTGCGAGTCATTGACCTCACGATGCGACACCACATGTCCCAAAATCTGCCGCACCGATGGCGGAACTCACACTTACTAAACTTGTGTCTGGTGGTAATTCTCTCAAACAAGCTGTAAGCGATCCTCAGTACATTGCTCATGCTCCACTGCGATTGGGAGTAGATCGAATGTCATCGCGGGCTAAACAAAGTGATCTAAATAAGGTTGGAATATCTATGCGAAGAGATCCATGAATCTTTGGCTGGCGTTAAATCGATCGAGGCATCACGAAATGCTTCGAAAGTGCCCATGCGGCGTCTTCATGGCCCATGCTTGGAATATCGTATCCCAACCCTCGGTGATGGTAACCGGTCACGAAAGATTACATTTTGGAGTAGACTGCCCCTCTCAGCCAATCGGGCTCATCGTCAATCGCCATTAATGGAGTCGCAGATTCTTGATCGTAACCACATTTATTGTCGTAGTCAATGCACGGTCGAAGGGGTCTTGTCGCCCCTATGCCGCCAAACGAAGCGGAACGCCCATGGTGAAGTGCTCGGTCTAATGAACTGCTGTCCAATTCCACCTGCGGACTTTGAGTTCCTGCGGCTTCAATGGTGCCCGTCTTATGCGAGTCATAGAGATGGGTGTTACGAGTGTAGCTTCGATACGAAGTCTACTACCCTCTGTGAAGGTAGTCGGGTAGCTCATCACGGAAAAACATCCACATACTCGCATACTTACTTTCGAGGTAGATCTAAATGCGGTCTCATAGATCTCACAGGATAGGGCTTGTAGCCAACCGGATTAAGCTGTTCACGACACACGGACTCGTATCTTTATGCAGGGGCGAAATGTCATGTTTGTCCCCCTGAAATCTCACCGCAGTGCGTCTGCGTGTGAGGCGGTAGCCCTCTGCGCTCCTGATCGATAGCGACCTGTAGGCTGTCGGCCCGATCCATCCCGAGGATGACGCTGAACTCGACATGTCCATGATCCTCAAGTCCCTTGTGAGTAGAGTCGAGATCTCCAGGTTCGCGACCTCGACATATCATCCACTGTTCTGCATGCAATCCTACTAGGGGAGAACTCACATATAAAGGCACGCCCTCTAAGGTCTCGACTTCTAAGCCCGACTCGATCCGCAGTTGATGCGTGATGAGTGATGCGAGCACTATAATCCAAATAACACTCTAGCCCGTAGGCGAGATAGAAAACGTGCCACCAGCCTTGGGCGTCCTGGCGGCTCAGCCTGTGGTGTGACGGCGTAGACACGCCCCTGGACCCTTGATGTCCTGCTGTGGACCTGCGATCTGCCTGCCCATACTACGGCTCTCGGGCTGCTATGAATGTGGGGTGCCGGTGGCTCCTTGAAGCGGGGCTGACTCGGCATGCCGTCTTTGTGGAGGAATGTCTTGTATCCTCTACGTCACGCTCTTGTGCGGAAATTTGTGATGTCAAAAACCATACGGGATCACATCTGCGAAGCCAGTCAAAGTCTCATGTGTCTAGAGGCTGCGACAATGGTAGCACACCATCTATCCCACTTTGTTGTGACTCTCATACGTCTGCGGTAGCGACTCTCATTGTCTGCTGGCCGGCCCGAGCTCTCATATGTCCACTGGCCGGATAGGCGAGCTGACTCTGAGATCCTCGTGGCTAGAGGCTCTGCGCCTCTTCCCACTGAATTGGAGGAAAATGAAGTTGTCCTTATCTTACACCATATAACACTCGCATCCCGGTGCTCAGGGAGCATCCTCCTATCTCTCCATGGTCGGGGTTGTCCCGACCATGGAATCCAGTATCCAGTGGCGAAGTCTCTGATCACAGCCCGAATGAGACTCAGCTTGATTCCATTCTCGAGATCTCCCTCGCCTTGGATCGGTGACCACGTAATCATCGAGCCGGAAATGGAGTTTAACTCAATGAGTCTGGCCATAGTCCATCACAGTCATCGCCCCTGCCCGACTCACAGGAGCTCACAGGCCTTCGCATGCCCTGCGAGTCTCACGAATACTTACCGTAAGCGACTCCACGAAACTGCGCCCGTGTCATAACCTCCTAGGTCTACAGAAGTCTTGGCTTATCTCACCATGCAGGGCCTCAGCCCTCTATTTAGAATGCGACTAGCTTTGATCTGATGCGTGTCGGAGGTGATCTCCGCTAGCCTCAGAATCGTTCACGATCGCATAAACCAGTAATTACGCCACCATCGGGTCTCCTCCCCACATGAATGTATGAGATGGTGCTCTCTAAATCTACGGAGGTTACTAGGACCTCCACGACTACCTCATTGTGCTGAAACAGGCATTAGCAGGTAAGCTACGTGACGCCTATTGCCTCTGAAAGGCACCAGTCGAATGCCGGTAGTGGTGAATGTCGGTGGTGCACGACCCGATTTTCATTGGGCGTCTTATAGCCATCTACCGCAGTGCATGTAAGCGGAGTTAAATCTCGATACGATTATCTACAGGCATAAACACGGCCGAGACACTAATCATACCGTACATCGGTGTATGCGCGGTCGATTTTCATTTAAAATATTGTTTTCAACAAAATTTTATTTTCGAAAATTTCCTATGTGAAAATTTTGTTTTTGAAAATTTTGTATAATTTTATTTGATTTTTATTTAATTTAATAATTTTTCAAAATTATTTTGTAATGAGCAGTGTTCATTTGGCTGACGAGCGGTATTAAATTGCAGCCGAGGTAGCGAGGCGAAGTGCACCAGTGCACGGCCACGCCGGCCAGCAGCGCCCGGTCGCTTCGCTGGCGCCCGGCGGCCACTGCCGCTCCGCGCGCCCCTCTTTGCCGCTGCTTCTTGCGCCGCCTTTGCACACCGCGAGCCGCGAAGCCCGGCACCCCTGCGCTGCGCCCGTTACCTCTCTGCCCACTTGAACCCACTTTACGCGCGTCGCCGCCAACGCGCTTGAAGTGCTACGCGCGCGCTTTGTTGCGCCGGCATGCCTAGGCGCCTAACCTTTGTCCGCGATACAAAATTTTGTATTGTGACCCGACTATCTAGCCAATCACACTGCAATACGGCCGAGAACTATCAGCTGTGCTTGCAGCCGCCGGTTTTCCTTTAATACAATCCCTCCTGTGATACAATATCTATTACGATACACTTCACTCGGCGATTGTATTGCGTACACACCCTGCTGACTTCTTTGTGCAATACAACTGATTTTCTATGATACAATACGATTGTATTGCAATATAAGCTTTCTCGAGCCGACCCGCATACAATTTGTGTTGCATAAAAACCCTTAAACCCGGCCCGACCCTTGAGCCGCTTTTAAGTTTACTTGATACAATTTGAACCTTGCAATACAATTCTCCTGATATTGTTTGGTGTGTAAGCGGTTTGCACTACATTTTTTTTTTTCATTATTCATTTCCCTTAGTTTTCCAAAAGCTATTGGAAAATTCAAAATTTATTATACATATTTTTGTTTTCATTTTTCCTTAACACACAAATAAATTTATAAAAATTTATTTTTCTTCAGTCTCTTCAGTTTTACACCATATAAACCTTCAGAAAATTATTTTCTCCCCACAATAGACCAAATAAATTTATGAACTTTATTTTCTTCATTTTACTTTTCCGGTTACTCACTATAAAACCAAGAATTTTCTCCTCATCTTGTTTTCATTTTTTTATTTTTCATTTTCTCCATTTCTTTGGAAAACTGACGAAATATACTATAAATTTTTTCCTTTTAATTACGGAAAATGGTCTAGAATTTTCCTGAAGTCTCTATATATAACGTAATCCTAGTGTTCCACCTCAATGTAAAGATTTTGATTTGTTTCTCGATAAACCAGTAGAGATTTCACAAAATTTATTTCTTTTATTCTATCCTTCTAGTTTACTACCTTAAACTCAATTTGTTTTCAAACACCTATGTTTGCCTGGCAAACATTCATTCACATCATGCATCTGGCAATGCATACACACCCATCATGCAATAATTCATCAAATCACAAAACACATCAACACGTCAAAAGTAGCGAATTAATATAGTTTTGTCAGTGATTTCTGGTAATCTCGTACTGGCAAGACATCGAACGTACCTAGTGGTGGTGCTCCTCCCGCACAACTATGGCCTAAGCCAAAATCCTCGATCTATAGGTTTCCATATACAGTACTCATCAAACCCACCAGAGGTGATGGATGCGAGCCCAGCTCCGCAGGTATTGTTGTGCCCGCCTGTTTCACGATAAGTACGTGGCGTAACCATTAAATTCGAGTTGACTCACCGTCGACGTGAATACAAGTGGATGTCAGTTCTGCGGGCGCGCCAGAATCGAGGCGGAGTCTCCTTTGTGGGGGCTGCCCCAGTGAAACCTCCATGAGAGGCACATTTTGCGATTGATATAATCATAATGATCTGAATATGGATAAGCAGGTACTCTTGGGCGATACTACAATATCCGTAAAACATAAATACATGTCCGTGGATTACAGAGTTCCAAATATTTTTACTCTAATACAACATATATTAAAATACTCGAATTCTAATACATGTAAACATCGAGAAGAACCCTCAAAAAGCCACACTCAGGCTTTCTTAAAAATCTAAGTCTGGGACGAGCCATCTCTCGCACGCTCCACTGTGCACGTAAAATAATATCCCTCGACGGGGTGGCTTTAATGCTCAGTAGTGGAATCGCCCCAAATTGGGCTACTTTCTCCGCTAAGTGTGGTCTTGATGTTCCCAAAATAAATACACATTCAGCCAATCTGTGATTACTGCTTGAATGTCTCACGTGACATCCCAACTCGGATCAGGAGTCATCGCGGTACTTTCCGTGGCTCGCTGGCGCAAGTATGAAAAATTCTTATATTCATTTGTTTTGTTAGTGGACAACCCTCGGGTGTGTGAGTATCGATTGGGCGATCTCAGACGATTGATATTGTTGGGAACATATAAGATCTTCTCGGACTGGGCCAGGTGTTGACGATTGATATTTTGGTTTCAAACGACTCTCGGATAATTCGCGTTGAATGACCTTGGGCAGACACTATACAGACTCATCTCATGCACTCCTTTCCTCATAGATCCTAAGGTGTTCGGTGCATATGGAATGCATATTATGCGTTTCATGTCTGATCCCAATTCAAATGTGAAACATATATAAACATATATATTTACAAAACAATCAATTAACTGATAATGTCGTGTAAATTCTCATTTCATACATCAAAATTAGCTATTTTGGGCTCAATAATCATGCAAACAATTCAGTTTAAATCCCTTTCGACAAACAACGTATTTGTAAAAATTATTTTGGCGATCAAAAGCTGTTCGAGGAGCAGTAAAGCGCAGAATTCTTTGTTTCCTTTCAAGCTATGGTATGGGTTTCACTAAATGAACAGGGTTTCTTGCCATTTGAATAAACAAACCCGATAATGGTTATAGAGCGACATGTGCGTTTAGCAGAAGCAAATTAAGTATGACGTCAGAACGTTGATCAGTCTAATCTGGCTGTTGGTTAGAGGTTTGGGCAGATCAAGCATTGTTGAGGCCTCGGCCAAGGCGAAACACATTTACATGGTATAGCGAAGAATAAAACCAGTAGGGGCACTATGGAGTTTAGGGAAACTCCTAAATCTGGTACCGCAGCGAAGCCTCTCGCGTAAATGAGTTCTCCTTCTTGTCAGAAGGCTGGCGCGGTCGGATCGTCGATATTCTAGAGAAGTTGCTCCCTTCTCTCTCTGAAGTTATAATCAAATCAAATTTCTTACTTTTAAAATTCCCTTCTCCGCGTTTTCTCTTATTTTCATTTGGAGAAGACAAGTCACTATTCTATTTGTTTTCTAGTGACTTATGAATCCACGAAAATGCTATTATGTCCCTTCATTTCCCGAGTTTTGACATTCGTATTTGTCTGGCCGTCGGGTTTAATCGTTCTCTCTTTAAGTGCGCGACACGTGGTAAAGTGTTATCATGACTTGGTGCGTCAAAGTAGTTTTATGTGGCGGCTTAGCGATCGCCGTAAAAGCGTGCCAACTCCGTGTCTCGGAATTACACGAAATTTTGCGTGTTAGCTAGATTTCACGAGGCGATTCGGCGTTGCAATGTTAATTTTGTCATCAGAGTTACGAGAATAAATTACGGATTGCCGAAATTAACAATTTTATAAAAATCGAAATTAGATTTTTTCGAGAAATTGGAATTTCTCGGGTCTTACACATTCCCTTCTATGACTTTTTTTGAAAAATCGCTTATCTTGAACTCATCCTCACGAAATGTTTTTATGTTCTTCTTCAAAATCTTGGGAGTCATCCATGCAGCAGCATTTAAGATTTGTTTTTTACTATTTTGTTTTGTTTCTTTGGGGCCAAAAAAATTTCATCTTATACGCACATGTAAAATATGAAAATTTTAGTAAATTTTGGAATAAACAAGATGAAACAAAATAATTTAAGATTTGATTTTCAATTCAAGATGAACAAGAGTTACTATACCATGCATCAAGAAAAACTCACATATTAGTTCAGGGATAATATAAACATAGAATAAGAGTCAATTAAAATTCGATTTTTAATGAGGATTAGTTTTTACCAAACACAAGTTGATTCTCATCTTAAACCAAATTGTATAATAGTAGAAAATTTTCATTTCACCTTTTCGAGCACATAGGCCCTTTACTTGATTATAATAATAATAATAATAGTAATAACAAAAAATAAAATAAAAGATTAAGTAGAACATAATGGGTCCAAAAAGGGCCTAAGTTCAAGCTAGGAATTGGAGGAATGACAGAGTCCAACCCATTATAAACTGATGAAGAGACCCACTTGTCTCTGCTGGTTTGTCATTTCCACTCACCCATGGTTGAAGCCGGGCAACCCACTTGCAATGTTGACCATAAAAATGCGGGATCGAACGGCTCAGCTTTCTATTTAACAATCGGGTTGACTCCATAAATGGGAGGGCCTTGGCGTAGCGGATTAGCGTACCGTCGTTACGGTGGAATGTAAAAGCAACAAATGCTATTTATATATATATTATAAGATTTCTTAGAAATGTATATTACAAAAGCTTAGCAGTTTTAAAAATTATTCAAAAAAAAGATATAAAAGGTTTTACTTTTATCACCGAATTTTAAAATATCTAAAAGATATATAATTTTGAAGACATATGATATGATTTTACTTTTTGAACGATATGTTACAGGAACTATATCTAAACATGCAAAAACTTCAAAAAATGAAAGACAAATACAAAATTTACCGACCTTAATTTGAAGTATCTTTCCCGTGTGAGTAAGGAAGAGATAGATTGAGTTAAAGATTGAGATAAGTATTTAGTCCTTTCAAGTTTTTCTTTGGGATAATAACTCCTCTGTGAGTTCTTCCATTGACATCTTAACTTTGGCTCTTGGCATTATGGTGTATTTTACAGTGCAAGCGCGATCAATTGGCATATATAAGACCCGTCCATATTTTCACAGCAATGAAGTCCACAGAAATGGAAATGAAGCCTTCAACAATCTATAGTTATTTGAATGATACATCTCCCTCCGGCAACCTTAGGATAATAGTGTCCACGGCACTTTATCAGAATCGCCACTCTTATTATTGTAGCATCGCAAAGGAGTCCAAAGAGATCATCTGCAATTCGGGTATCATCATCGAAACTCGGTTCACATTTTAAACTACAAGAAGATGGATCTCCTCACCCTTCACCCTCTGGTTTCTCCTCTGATTAATCCATTGATGGAGCGTGAAGAAGGAGAACAAGGAAAATCAAATGAAATGTTATCATATTCCAATTGAGGAGAAGTTATGTTGTAAAGCAGTTCCTCATTTTGGTGCCTTATCGGCTGGATCTGTTCCCTTCCATCGATAGAAAGAGACTAATCCCCTTGCCATCATATAAGGCACGAGTAATGATAGATTTAGATGAATAAACCCGTTGAAGCCACACCAAAAAGTAACATGCATGTAAGTCTCATGTCTATAATTGGTAGAGTTCTATTTATGTAGCAAAAATTGTACTGAATATCCGTT
Source organism: Tetrastigma voinierianum (assembly GCA_016808115.1). NCBI lineage: Eukaryota > Viridiplantae > Streptophyta > Magnoliopsida > Vitales > Vitaceae > Tetrastigma > Tetrastigma voinierianum. The sequence continues at coordinate 37,939 of JAEQBH010006174.1, forward strand.
TCAAGCAGTGGGAGAGAGTGGAATAATTGAGATTACCTAAGTGACAACAAATAATAGGACAATCGTGCATCGATTGATTCTGTATACGCTTGATGGAAGCTCTGGAATTTTTAGAATCCACTTGCAGTGATTCATTTTAAGGAGTAAGAGCTTGAAGGATTCTTTGAAATGTTTGAAGTATCTTTACAGAATTGTTTCCCTTTAGATTTAACACGTGCGGTGACGGTAGATGCCGACTTCAATGGTGATTTATCTTCGCCGGTTACAATAACAATCTAATTTAACTGGCGGTACAAACCATGACCAACCATTAAGGATAACTTAAAATCATTTGATCATCCATCCCGGTCTTGATCTCATGATTAGCTCTCGGGTTGTGGGCTCCCACGTTTGTTGTATGAACTCGGGTTTTAGGTTATCATGATGCTGACTGTGTTTGGAGGAAATAATTTGTAATGGGAAAAGCCACTATCGACCGAGCTCCCAGTAAGCAGGAGGAATTTTGACTAATATTGACCATAGAACTCCTCGGCCTCTTGGGAAGTTTGTAGAGTTTTGCACGATTATGGATATGGAGAATTTTAGAGATCTCAAATTACAAATGCTATGCGGAAGACTCTTAAGGTTTTCACAATCGCATGAGTCAAATGCGGTCCTTTAAATGCTCGATTGACCATAGTAGAAACTTTTTATACCTGTTCTATCTAAATAAAGCTCTCTTAAATTTTCCATCACCTCCATAATTTCTGGAAAACTCTCAAGTTTTGAACAGCCAGTGCAACAAAGAGTTTTAAGACATTTCAATTTGTAGATGCCTCTTGGAAGATCCTAAGCTTTTACGCGAGCCTATCCAATTCAAACAAAAATAACTAAATTAATAATCGGTAAATAAATAGCTCGATAAATGACTTGACCTTAATCAAATTTACTACACTTTGACAATGAGTATCTCAGTTTTGGCATATTTAGTGCGGAATTTCAAAAGAGATCTTGAATAGCCGCATTTAAGACCTTTAAGTTTGCAAAAACCTGTAAAATAAAGTTTGTGATACCAGCAAGGACATAAGCGTTGATTACGTAAAAAGCTTAAATATAATACTTCAAGTCAATGATTGTACCTTATTATCACAAAACTTTTAATACAACTACTTTGCTGATGAGTTCAGCTAGGTTCTCTCAGTGAAAACTTGATGGCAAGGATTTCCGAGGTATCCATCGATGGAGATATCTTAACTTGTAGGAAGGAAATCTAAAGCCTCCCGGTAAAGGTGCCTTTTTTTAGGAATGTGCACATCTTTGCAATATTTGCCATTGAGTCATACTCGAGCATCTTGATGGATTTTTGAGCAATCTAAGTCTCTTCATTGATTCAAGCGCCTTGGTAGAGAATTCAATTTGTTTCGACATGAACAGTGGATAATCCCTTGTTTTCAGCTGTCCCAAAGGCAGGTTGCTGAGAATATTGAGTATATGATAATTAATAGATATTAAAACATGTATAAGTTATATAACACTTACGGTATTTCTTGTCAACACATGATAGACATCCTCACCTTTATGCTTTGGTCCTCCTCGGGTTCTTTCAAGCATTATTGTTCTGACGATTTCCCGACCCATATGTTGTAACAATTCGTACCATATCCCGATTTGCTGTTTGAGATAGTTAAGGGAGCCTTTATCAGCAAGAACTCTAATTCCACTCTCGCATAGAAGTGCGACCATCTCAGGGTGCTTGAAACAAAATCTTTGTCTTTCCCTTAAAAAAACATGCTATATCTAGAAATATGTCCTTCTCATATTATCATTATCTAGTCCATACCGACTTATTTTAAGGACACTTTCCATTCCATAGGAAGTTTTTCTAGTTTCGTAATGAACTTTCCGTTCGAGTCTTGTCTTGCTATGAAAGCACCTAAAACTTTGAGTGCTAATGGAAGCCCTTTAGCATATCTATATGTATGATTCAAGAGATTCTTGTAGTCATCCCGCCGGAGAACTTTGCTTAAGGCATACGGAGCTAAAAAGCTCAGCCAGTCTTTATAATTTAACTCCTTGGCTTCATATGTTTCATCCCGCTCCATGAACATCTAGCGGATGTTTATCTAGTTGTTATTATAATTCTACTCCTGGACGAGAGCTTAAATCATTTCCCGACTATGCATTTCTAATTGGCATAAACTATCACATGATCAACAACTTCTTAGAACCACTTTTTGAATGTAGTACGTCGCTATTACATTTGGTTCACTTCATCAATATTAGAAATTTCATCTCTCTTCCTTTAAGGATATCATTAAGAAGTTTTTGTTGTAGTTAAGTAGACTAGAACAATTTTTTGGTTTCTCTTATATTCTCGAGAAAGCACCCGACCATCAGAATTGGTATGAGATACTATTACAAATAACTTTGGCAATGATAAGTCACTTTACCAAATACCTGTCTGTAGATCCCGATCATGCGAACTTCCTTCAACTTAATGTTTATAGAGTGATTTAAGTTTATCGAATGAAAATCCATTCTGACAATGTTCTGCTTCCACATGTAGAATCTTACAATTCAATGAGTTTAAGGAATGTCATTAGCAATTTTCTTAACAAACATGGATTCATATATGATATTAATATGCAAATGTATATGTGGGGTTAATTTGAGCCTGAAAAATAGCTAGTGTTAATTGTTCATAAAAGTTAAATAGGAGAAAAGCGAATATAAAATTAAAAATATAAAATGGTATGATTAAATTATAAATTGAGGTGCATAATATATCATGCAAAGCATGCATATTATAATAAAAAGTAAATAGGAAAGTTAAAATATGATATGTGTTAATTTATGTTGCTCGACTATTTGAAAGGTTCAAATAAGAACCACATCGGCTCTTATTTAAAAGCTACTGCAGTTCCCCTCCATGTCTCGATCTAGATGCATTTTTATTATTTTATTGTTTGAACTTGGCTTTCTTTGTATTTTTAAAGCAAGTTATTATAGGATTCCCTTTCAATTTTTATTTGTCTAAACAATTCTATCAACCTAACAATTCAAGGTGTAAGTTTTGCATGTTACCCTAATCTTGCATAATGAGGTGAGTATAACTAAGAGGGGAAGTTGACAAAGTTAGTTAAATTTATTATGAAACTAGAATTTAAAGGTTAAAATAAAGATCTTCCTAGAATAATTCATTTATGGGCTAAAGATTAAGTTTAATGTATCATCCAACTAAATTAAGAATTAGACACTTAGTGAATAGAATTAGAGATTGAGACATCAAAAGCAGAAAAAAATCAGAAAATTGAAACACCATTTATGTAATTAGTCGATAATTAACGGCGTTGGCAGCTAGTGCATATTCTCTCGAGTTGAGAAATCGGTAATTTCTAGACAATCCAGTAGACTTTTAGTCATGACTACTGTGGGAAATAAGTATACTCGTCATGGAAAGAACTCATTTATGATAAGGAACAAATCATTAGTTAACTATCGAGGAGTGGCCACAACAATTTTTTAGGAAACTTATCAACTTGTAAAGAACACATGGTAGAATCATTTTATAATATAAAGAAGGAAAAATTGATAGAAATAATCCCAACTTTCACTTTTCTTTATTTAAATAGTCTCGCATTATTATCATGTGAATAATCGGAAATTTATGTTGTGTCAACCTAAAATGAGATCTGAATGTATAACAGTTAAGTTAAGCAAGTTTAAAAAAATTTCATGTGTCATTCTCTAATTGGCCCCAAATATTTTTTTTTTTTTTTTAAAATTCAGTTTGATCCCCACCCCTTCTCTCCTCTTTTGCCACATGTCATTATCTAATTTGCCTCTAATTTTTTTATTTTTCAAAAAAGCAGTTTTATCCCCACCCACTCTCTCACCTTGACCTCGCTTGGGCCTTTCTTTGCTAAAACCTTCATCCTCTTCATGTACCTTGCAAGTCAATCGAGCGAGGAATGGAGTCTTGATGTTGGCAACCGGATTCGTGAAACAATCTATCAAGCATCTTCTTGAACTCCTCGGAACATCACGATCGAAACAATATACTGGCAGGAAGCTTGGATCATGGATTGAACAAAGATGTGATAAACGTCATCATCCTTAGGGTTTACTAACCTCTTGGTGCGGAATAGCTGATTATTCTAATGGTTACCCAGCAGGACACATGTGGGCGCCTAATTTCTAGAGAGGCGGTGAGAACACATGCGTGTATGTGTGCTAAGTACACAAGGAGAATAGTGATCGTAGGAGTAGATACATTTATAGACCCCGAATGCTAACTCTATAGGGTTGCACTTGTCGACGAAGCAACAGTCCTTGCCTATCAGTAATAGTAACCAAACTCTTGCCTTCTGAGGTTTTTCTTGCCTCTTAAACAATTAGTGTGGGCTCTATCGCTAATTGTGATAGAGCACATGGGGATCTAACGACTCATTATTAATTTTGGCTCTTGATCAACGACTTGGATTGTTTCTAGAGCATAAATCCAAAAGAGTTCGTCTTTAAGATTCTCTAGAGATTCGGACTACTTGTAGAGGGAAGTGAGGAGGGATTTGGTTTCTACAGCGGATGTATTTGTAGGATTCGAGGCATGCGGCGGTGAAGAGCTCAACCAGGCATATCTTGGGGATTACAGCGGTCACGGGTTGTAGGGACAGTGATGTCCAGTGCTCATAGAGTGGTGTATTTTTCGATGGTTTAAGTGGTGCCGTAACCATGGCGGTGAAAAGGCAGCGGCGATGGGAAGGAGTCGAAGTGGAGATGCATGATGGGGTCATACTTTTGGGAAGCTTGTGGAGAGGCGATTGGGGAGTCTCAGATAATGGGCTTGGAGGAAGGTGGAGTTCTTGGCGGTGCGGAGAGGTGGGTCGAGAGGAGCGTCGTTGTTGCTAGCCATGGTAATTGTTAATATCCTTGCAAGTTACTAGTTTGTTTCTATAGTAATGGTGTGGACCTCTCCCTCTCCTTTATTTATGACAATCTTCACACTATTTCCCGACGATTAATGCCCTTTTTGGTTTTGGCTTTCTCTTCTCCACCCTCCATCTGATTGAAAAGCTTCGAGCTTCAGTGCGGTGATGGTGCTACACGCATCTCACGCTAACTGACCCCACATAACGGACAACTTGACTAGGTATAATCAGAGTCACACTTATCGCTGACTCACAGTCTCTCGAGTGATTTAGAATCTTCTTCCTCTACTATAAATGTACCCTCGTGTCTTCTTTTAATATAATATGAAAAATATATAGAGACCTTTATTTCTTTCAAATATTGTTCAATCTTGACATGTTTAACATGGTATCGAGCTCGAGAAAGCATCAGCGGCTTCCCGATGCATCTTCTCTTTGCTTTTGCTGCTCACCCAGTCAACACCTGGCATGGTGAGTCCTTCTCATCATGATTGGTGCCTCGATCATCTTATTTGGTTGTTGAAATATATTTGTGATCTCTGAGTTGTTCATATGTGTATGCGGCGATTATCTTTGACTTGGGAACTAAGCCAGCTAGTTTTCAAATGACACGACTTCTTCATATCACACGTCTTTGTTCATATCTCCTTTACAAATCAAGAATTTCTTATTTGGAATCGATTAAACGGAATTTCTTCTTAGTTGGCTTCTTTCTTGATTTGAAAATATGTTGGGTCGTCGATTCATTCCCACAGCGTTCTCTCAAGTTTGGAAATCCGCGTACAAGCTATTCTCTACCGTCAGAAAGCATGTTTCTACATATTCCGTTCTTCTTGAGCCGCAAAAGTTTCATGCTAATTGAAGATTATGTCCCTCAAAATGATATCATTTGCACATGAAGCGATGAGTGCTAGACAAGTAATTTCTTATGATGAATTGGTCTTATATATATATGTTAAGTATACAAAACACAATCGCCATAGCGCCAGTAAGCACTACATATTGTTTTATTTGGCTTTTCCGTTATTTTGAAATGTTGCATTTAGAATCGATATAGATCTTTAATCGAATTAATGAAGTCGCCAATCTATGCTTATGCTCATGAAGGAAATCATGATGAGATGCATTGATAGTCAAATAAAAATTCTATCATGTGCTAAGAGTAGCTAAATACATCGGAGACTTTGCCATGAAATTAGTTTATATATTTAAATATAGATGATAGTCTCATCATAGCAATAGTGCGAAGTATCCATGGAGCTTGAGTGCTCGAGGATATCGTGAATGTTGATTTTGTACTTTGGCTTCCATTCCTTGTTACCTTCTAGAGTCGGTTATAGTGTGATGATTGGGTACAGCTTAAGGTATTCAAAGGTAATTGGAGTAACTACAAGGTTATGCACCAAATAGAGAAGAGTATACATGGCCTCTTGTCGAGAATCATTACTCGGAAATCTAACCATAGGCAAATCCCATAGAGTGTCTTGAGGCGTAACTGATGAGTAATGAGTCGAGGACAAGATCTAATATCACTTGGGCGAATATGGCGTAGATAGTCTGAGTGGGAGCTACACATTGTCCATGCTTTGAACCCGAGTCAGTTATAGAATGGTGAAATAGCCAGATTGGGCGATATTTGTTTATGGAAGGGTTTGTAGATAGACCTCGCGATATAGATTAAATTAAGGGGTCGATGTGTTGCTATATACCGCTCATGACTTGCTTAATTCAATGGTTTAATAAAGTAGCGAAACATAGCGGGAACTATTAGGTGCACACTTAGAAAAGATGGAGACTTGATATAAAATGGACTTAGATGTGATCCATTTCCTTGGCGACTTCACATTGGGGTTATACGCTCTGGGATTTGAGAAGAATCAAGGCACTAAGGACTGTTTAGAGAGTGGGATAAAAAGGAAAACGCTCATGGGCTTAAGGCCTGATGAAGTATCTTACCATGCATGAGTGCATCATCAACATATTCCATCTTTGGGTGAGGATTTTGGTCGCTCATGGGGTGGGTTTCTCTATAAATGTGGTTATGGGAGAAACCTAACCACTAATAAGTTGATGTAACATAAAATATACCCTAAGCGGAGTTTTATAACATGTTAAGGGTATAAAATAAGTTAAAATTGTATTTTTCGAATTTATATTGCTAAGAACAAAAAATGATAAAACCATAATTGTCTGAGAGTCCAAGGGGTAAATAGTAAAATGTCACATTAAAGACTTAAAGGTTATAAGAGAATAAGTTTATATACCATTGTAGATTATTTAATAAGTAAAAGTGTAAATGAAAGAGAAAAGAAAGAACTTTAATGCAAAAGAAATGGAGAAAACAACAAAAATGACAAATTGAAACATGGCCCTATGAAAGAATAATAGATAAGACCAAATTTGGTCTTGTAAAGGAACATTTCTCCTTTCGGTTTGAGAGCTTAGGGTTCTGGTTTGAAAAGAAGAAAAGGTAGGTGATTTTGCTCCATGTGATCAAGGATTTTGGTGATGAAGAAGAAGGAAGAAGAAAGAAGAAAGAAAAAAAGATTAAGATATGAAAAACTAAATCTAAAACCACTTTTTGAAGAAGTTTGGGTTTGGGAGAGAGCTTCTTTTTGCATAATAATGATGGTTGTTAGTCTTAGAAATTTAGGATTATATGGTTAACACGAGATGGATTGTGGTCCTCGATTGAGGAATGTTTGTGTATAGAAAATGTCTTAAGGGTTCTGAGGAGATCAACATAAAGTACTACAAAACGTTTTTGTTTTGGTTATCACTCATCGAGTACAGTGATTCAAATTCTGAGTAGGTAAAATCTTAGGAAAACAAATCTCGTGAAATAAGTGTATTGAATGGACCCCATTTGGACTGAAGAAAATTTGTCAAAGTGAAGCTCTGGTTTCGGGCAATTTCCAGTCTGTTTTGGTATAGCTTTAGTGTTTGAAGTACTTAGCAGCCATCAAACTTGTCCAAATTGAGTGATTCAAATTTCTAGATAAACTATACTTCTAGGAGAACAAATCTTCTTGAAGTAAGTGTATTCAAATTTGGACCCCATTGGACGAATTCTTGAGTGAAGCTGCATTTTGAGCCGAGTTAGATCTATTACAATTTGCACTTTAGTGTTTGGCCATAACTTGGTCATCAATCATCCAACTTGAGTGATTCAATTTGAGTGAAGCTAGGCTTACAGGAGAACAAATCTCCTTGAAATAAGTGTATTCAAAGTTGGACTCCATTATACCTAGAAATTCGTCTAAATGGAACCCTATTTGTAGGAAATATTTATGTATAAAAAGTTTCAAGTGAATAAATGAAATTGTAAAAGAATTATAAAAGTGATTGCCATGCGAACTACCTTGGTGCATGAGCAAATCACGAGCAATGCGAGACATGATCATATAGGTTATGATAAAGTAACGAGTTATAGTATATATGTAAAGAAATGCGTACGAAATATCTCGTATGAATACATGCGATTGACATTATCCATGTATATGAGATGTGCACATAGCTTGAACACGAATAAAAATTTAATAAGATTGATTTAATGCGCATATGTCCTCGAGTAGATGGATAGGTAGGCATACCTAATGGGAATTACATCATATAGTTGGCCGTTTGGGTCATTCTGGTATTACCGTTGGGTGTCTGATGAAGGTCTTGTCTCGTCGGTGATAGTACCCAGCCAGATTTTTATACGGTTTATACAAGTATCCACTTCTTGGAATATACTGAGGCAGACACAAGATGAAATAAAATGATTGAAATGGTTATAAGAACCGTAACATGAAAAGCAATGATTGAATTGAAAAAATGTGATAGAGCTACAATAATATAAAAAATACTATGTATTATGAAGAATGAATGTGAGAACTCTAATAAATGACATAATGTACAAGTAGTCGGATATATTAACAACTAATGTGCAAATAGGAATTGTGTTAATTGTATATTGTCATTGAGGACCACTACAAGTGGTGATATATGTTACATGTTTCCCACTAAGCTATAAGCAGCATGTGTTTTTCATCAGTGTAAATCTGAAGAACATCGCGACCATATAGTAGCACCTGGCGAGTGGCTCTGGCGATAAGTGTCAGCGTCGCAGGTTACCTTTGATTTTGATTATGTACATGTAAAGTTTTTTTGTAATATGATTTATAACATGTATAAGTCGATAGGACTAAGATATTTGTCTGAGACATTATGAATACCATTATAACAATAGTGTTAAAAGTTTTATTTATCGGATTAAGTTTAAGTTATATTACGAAACATTCGGTTATATTTGAAATGGGCCCACTAATGTCGAGTAACTCGGGTAAAGGAGTCTCGATCCTTGCGTTCCCGCTGCCCGCCCAGGCGAGGTTGAAATGTGACGATTATTCTATCGAGCCTTAATCTCCTTTATTTGAAGGGAGAGAAGTGATGTTTTACTCTCTTGTTCCAGAAAGAACGAAGAAGGAGAAGGTTGAGCATCTTCTTCATCCCTCATTGAAACAGAAGCTTGGCTAGCAGCGAGCTTGTTTTCAACTCCCGATCCTCATAAAGGTTCTTGGGTCTCGTCTTCGTTTGAATCTGGATTAAAGACGAACGGGACGTGGTTCATTTCTAGTCGAGCTGAAACACCCTCAGTAGATCCACAAAGGTATCATCTTTTGAACTCTTGGTCTTTGGAACTGGATTCGTTTTGATGAAACTATGATGGTCCGATGGGTGGGATTAGATTTTTTTTTTTGTTATTTCCAGCGTGCAACGATTGCCAGCACTTAGGAATCTCTGATTGGTATCGAGCTTGCCAGTTTCATCAAATCAAATCTTAGGTACGACGTTTCGGTTTGGTACCCGTGTTTTCAAGGTTCAAAATTGAGATTTTTGGTGTGAAAAGTATAGATCCAATGTTATTCTTCATGGAATACGGTCGTGACATGATCAAGGATGGTTATTATGAAGGAGAAACGGCTCGGATGAGATTAAAAGTACGAAGTTCGGATTTTTACATGTTTCTGTGGTTGTAGAACCTGACAGCGTCGCGGCGATTCGTTCAACTGATCGTGACGCGATGCGGCGTCGTGATGTGCCAACATCGCGGCGTGAACTACAAGTGGGGTTTTGAACTCTGCAACGTCATGACGTAGCAACGTAGCGACGTGATCACGTCGCGAAGAAAGGCGCTACTGGTGCCTTGTTTGTTTCCTTTCTCTTATGGTTTTGCACCAATTTTGGAACACACTACTCTAGTATGTTTGAAATATAAATGTGCAAGTTAAAACTGAACCGTTCAGCTTTAAAATTTCTAGAATCATAGACTTGAACGATGTTGAAATTACCTACGAGAGAACTTTGGACATAATGCTCTTTTGCAAATCTCGGTTGAGAGTGGAATCGAATTATGGTTGAGTTGAACAAATTGGAAATTTAAAACTTGAATCGATTTTTATAATTCAAGGAGTTGAATCGATTAAAGATTTGAGGGTGAATCGGGCTTGTATTCAAGATTAAAGATAGGTTCATAGTTCAAGTTGAAGAATCGAGTTAAGAGTTCGAGTGTTGAGCAAAACAAAAATTGATCATTTTCAAGTGTTAGAAAAACCTTTTCACTAATGCTTTTGAAATCATGGGGTGCCATTATCTTTAACTTTCAATGGATTGCATTAGAGAATGCAAGTTTAAGGGTGTATGTTGGCATGATGGATGATTATAGACTTTGCCCAATGGTGATTGAGCATATTGCATTTGATTATTATTTCTTTTTCGGTAAATAGGGTTTGCGTGTCCCTGCCTCTTTCTATTTTCTCGATGTAGTTCTCTTCTCATCTAAAATCCCCCTCTCAAATGTAACTTGAGGTTATTCTTATTTGAATGTATGTAATTAGATTACATAGGATTAGGATTAGTTGATGGAGATATAAAGAAAAGGAGTGTGGAGGAGGATCGAAAAGACAGCAAAATGTAAATGTGATTTAATTTCATGGGTTGTAATAATCATGCATGTTCCTAGGTTTGACCTAGTCAATTCCATATTGGCTCATGGAATTGATTTTAGAATGTCCATAATCATGCCATATAGTTAGAGTAACTATCTTTATAATTTCATGAGGTAGATGGATTAAGCATGCTAATGAAATGATGAGACTTATCTAAAGAAACCCCTCAATTATTAACATATTAAGGCTAACGTCTTCCACTAATATTGCGTGAACCGGAATTCTTCTAGAATCGGGGTTGTTGGGTAAACCCAAGCCTTCTCCATACGGATATGTTTTTAATCCATGGAAATGAGTTTTCCCTGATTAATTAAGGTTGGACTTAACTAGACTCATTAGCTTGTTAGAGGCAAAAGCTAGGGTTAATGTTTGATAGAGACACAATTAGGTTAATTTACATAAGATGTACCGCATTATCATGAGCTAATAACGATGATGGTGCACAAATCCAGCAGATTTGATAGCATTGGATTCGATAGTTGCATCGGATTGCAATTGGTATAAGATACCTACCTATTGATCCAAGATGGCTTGTTGGGTAAACCCAAGGTCACTCCTGGTGATATTGGATTCGTTAATTGCATACGATCACAATTGGTATGGACTAGATACCTACCTTTTAACCCAAGATTGTTTATTGGGCAAACCCAAGGTCACTCTTGGTGTTATTGGATATCGACCCACTAAGAGAACCTCCATATAGGTTCTCTTGGATCAATAGTGGGGCATATGGATTCGTAATAACATAGCGGGAGCCATAATGTGTAATTATCAAGCCGTAACAATTATGCATTTTTAAGTACAATCTAACATGATCTCTTTTACATCTAGGTTGATAGAATCAAACCATGTCATCAATAATGAACTTGCGATCAATATTGGATGTCAATAAGTTAATCGATGCCAACTTCATGGGTAGCTAAAGGCAAGGTGATTCTCAAGGGAAAAAGAAATAGCTTATGTCCTTGATGGCCACTCCCTCGATCCCTACCGTTAATGCATTTGATGAAGATCATAATGCATATCCTCTTTACTTGAATGACAATGTGATTGCCACATGTATCGTAGTGGCATCTATATCACCGGTCTTGAAGCAACATGGTATGATAGCTCATGCCATTGTATTCATATGAAAGTTGTTTCATGAGGCGAGCCGCGCTATTTCGCTCGAGCATGTAGAGGACATCTCCGGTCACGATATATGCGCGAAGATGAATCTTAGGTTGGATCAGCTCGATTTTGCTATGGACAATGAATTAAGTATAGACTTAATTCTGGTTGGTTTACTTGATAGTTTTGCACATTTTGTGCTCAACTACAAGATGAAAAATAAAAAGACCACCATACCTGAGCTAATTAACTTGCTTAAGCAGAGTTAAATCCACCTTGAAAAAGGAGAATAAGCGTGATGCTTGTAATTCTTAGTTACAGAAGAGTTCTAGAGAGAAGGAAAATCACTAAGCAAAAGGGAGGGGCGGCCAAGGAGACTTCCTCAAAGGGTACTTGCTTCCATTATGGAAAAGATGGCCATTGGAGGAGAAATTACAAGGCCTACATGGAGTCGAAGAAGAAGGTGGCATGTGATGCCTCAACATCTTCAGGTATTTATGTCATTGAAGTTAATACTGTTTCTCATGGAAACCTTCGGATGTGGATCAGGTTGTGGCTCACACATATCTGCGTGATATGTAAGGCCTTGGAATAATAGGGGCTCGCAAAGAGAGCCCGATCTTCGAGTTGGCAATGGTGCAAGAGTTGCAGTTGTTGCTATTGGGACTTATGTTTTGTACCTCCATAGTAGACTTTGTTTGAATTTGGATGATTGCTTTCGTGTGCCAGCTTTAACAAAGAACATTATCTCTGTTTCCCGAGTTTGAGACATAGAAAGAATTATCATTTAAAATATTGTGACAATGGATTTGTTACATTATGCCAATGATGTCTTTTATCTTTGGGTGGTACTTTAGCGATGGGATTTACATATTGGATATGTCAAATCCAATTCTAAATGTCAATGACAATAAAAGACAAAAAGGAGATAATTTTAAATCATCGATTTTATGGCATTGTCGTCTTGGCCATATAAGTGAGAAGCGCATGACTAAGTTACACAAGAGTGGTAGCTTGAGGTCATTTGATTATGAATCATTTGACACATGTGAATCATGCTTGTTAGGCAAGACGACCAAGTTATTCTTTAAAGGAAAGGGTGAACGAACAGGTGGACCATTAGACCAAATAAATATTGATGTATGTGGTCACATGTCATTTTATGCCAAAAAGTGGTTTCATTGCTTCATAACCTTTATGTCGATGACTATTCACATTATGCCTACTTGTATCTTATGAGTCTGAGTTTGAGACACTGAAAAGTTCAAGAATTCGGAAATGAGGTAGAGAAACAACTTAGGAGAAGCATTAAGCCGCTTGGGTAGAGGATCTAGGTGATGAATACTTAAGCGAGGGTTTTGGATTATCTTAGGAACTGATGGGATTTTGTCATAATGGACTCTGCCCATGCCACAACACAATGAAGTGGCTGGCAGGAAAGCCCGGGCCTTGTTAGATATGGTGAGGTCTATGATGAAACAAAGCAATTCTACTAAAATCTTTAGAGTTATGCACTTGAAATTTGCTTTGCGTTTATATCTTAAAGCAAAGTTCCATCCAAGTCGATTGAAGTTCCATATAAGATATGGACCCCAACAAGAAGCCTTATCTTTCTCACATGAAAGTATGGGAGGTTGTCTTTGCTTATGTGAAGTAGGCGATTATCAGGAGTTAAGCTTGAGAAGCTAAGTAAACGAGTGTGCGTTAGTAGAATATCCTAAAGAAACGATTGGATATGAATTCTACAACACTTTGGAACAAAGGTCGTTTGTTTCAAAGCATGATGTATTCTTGGAGAAAGAGTTTATCTTAAGAGAAGACAGTGGGAGCAAAGTTGAGCTTGATGAAGTTTAAGATGCTCTAACAGACTGTGTCTCCATCGGTAAACTGAAGGCATGGTCGTGGTGATGAATTAATAGTTGACTCTTCTAAAACCTGAGTTCTTCGTAGGACATAGGACACATGCGTTCCCAGATGGATTTCTCATCGAACAAAGCAGCGTATTGAGGCGGGCTACTCCACGAAGAATCTCATGCGTTTCGAGTTTGATAAATAGCACCGCAAACCAGTGAGGAGATGGATTCCATGTATCTGAACAAAATTATGAGCTTTGGTTGATCCGCTAGAAGGATAAAACCCAGTGAGTGCAAAGTGGATCTTCAAAGAAGGCAGACGAGGAAGGTAATGTGATTACGCATAAAGGTAGGCTTGTGGTAGGGTTATCATCAAAGACAAGAAATTGACTATGATGAGACTTTTAGTCGGTGGCGTACTTAAATCCATGGATTCTCTGAAGTCATTGCCGCTCACATCATGATTGAGATACTTGGCAAAATGGTGAAGGCGGCTTTCATAAGCGAAACCTTTACGAGGGAAGTTCATAGCGCAACATAGCATGAAGGAAATCCGCGATGAGATCATGATAATAAGATTCATATCATGTGATTATGTTAGTATCTAAATTATCCTAGTCATAAAATTAACGAGGCCGGACATTGTTAACGGACAGGACTAGCACATGTCATACCCCTTGATTGGGATCGAGTAGTGGATCTTATAAACTGTGAACATGAGATGATTAAGAGTTGAAATGTGGATGCTTCTTGAAGTAGCTAAAGTACATCGGAGGCTTGCCATGAGACAATCATATGGATTATCTATTTAAATATAGATGAAATATTCTCATCATAGAATTGGTCGCGAAGTATCCTTAAACTTGAGGTGCTTTCAAGGATATCGTAGTGTTGATTTTGTGCTGACTTCATTCCTTGTTACCTTCCAGAGGTCGGTCATAGTGTGATGATTGGGTACAACTTAAGGTATTCAAAGGTAATTGAGTAGCCTAAAAAGGATTCGCCACACCCAATAGAGGGAGAGTATACCTATGGCCTCTTGTTAAAATCATTACTCGGAAATCTCTAGCTATAGTGGAAATGCCATGAAGAATGTCTTGTTGCATAGCCCCGATGATGTGAGTCGGGGCAATATAGCGGTATCTACTTGGGCTAGATGTGGGCGTGGCAATCCTAGTGGGAGCTACACATTGTCCATTAGCTACGAACCTAGTGGGGTATAGAATGAGTGAAAGAACATTGCCTGATGTTGTTTATGGAAGGGTTGCAATTAGACTAGTGACTCCAATCAATTGGGGGTCATGATGTGTTGCTAAATAATGTTCATGACTTGTTTGATTCAATGGTTTAATCAAGTACTTGACAGCGAGACCTAATGGGTCGCACACTTAAAAGATGGAGACTTGATATAAATGGACCCAAATGTGATCCAATTATGAGGACTTCACATTAGGGGGTTTATACAACCGGGATTAGAAGAATCCCAGAACTAAGAGGACTCATTTAGAAAGTGGGATAGGAAAAGCTTGCTCATGGGCTTAAGGCCCACGAGGGAGCATGCTACCATGCATGGAGATGCATGTAGAATATTCCATCTTTTAGTGAGGGCTTTTTGGTCCTTTCACGGGTGGGTTTCTCCTATAAATATGTGGTTTTGGGAGAAACCCTAACCCTAATGGTTGATGCATCAAACCCTAATGTCCTTTGTTTAAGATAGAAGTGAGGTTTTCTCTCTTGTTATTGAGAAGAACGAAGAAGAAGAAGGTTGAGAGCATCTTCTTCATCCCTCGTGGAACCAAGCTTGGCTGGCACTAAGCTTGTTTTTCAACTCCTATCTCCTTGGAGGTTCTCGAGGTCTAGTTTTTCTTGTGGATACCGTTAGAGGCAGACGAGGATGTGTTCCGTTTCTAGTCAAGGCGCAAACACTCTCAAAGTAGATCATAATGGTATATCATTTTTTGAACTCTTGGTTTCGTTTTGATGAAATATGATGGTCGATGGGTGGGATTACGATTTTTTTCTTATTTCCATTGTGCGACAATGCCCAGCAGCACTTAGGAATCACTACAATATCTTGGGAGAGTTTGAACCACTGATGCAATTTGTAGTTCTTAATCTCACGAAGCAAGACTCAATCATTCTCTCTATAGCGCCATACATGCTTTAAACACATGAACTGGGCGTGGAAAATTTCAACACATCCTCAAATCATGGAGCTTGTCACATCTGACAATAGACCTTTCTCCTAAAAACGTCTTGTCGAATCGGCGTATAATACAACCTCATTTTTCTCCCAGTAGGAATTTTTCGTTTGGGTTTCGTGTGGTACTGTGATTATCTCTCTCAAGGTATGGAGAATTCGAGGCTCATAAGGCTTACGACACTTTAAGACTTTTATGGCAAATTTATTGGAAGAGTGATCGTTCGACAATCAAGTGTTATCGTAGCTTTGATCTCGACTACATGAGCACCTAACCTCGGCACCACACCTCTGCTGAAGTTCCTCTAATTTCATGGGAAGCAGCTCACCGACTCAAAGTTCATATCAGGTACACCTAGTTCCCTTCATGATCTTTGTGCGGCATCTGACCAGTAGTTCTCAAATGCATATGCTACCACTAAGCTCTCTTTAAGATAATGTGCTTGGTATCTTGACAATGGGACAACAAATGGAAACCACTCGAAACTAAGATCTAGTTGATCCCGAATCGGCGTATCACGGCTCCAGGAAACTTGTCGATTGTAATGGCTTTACCCTTCCTTTCACACATGTAAGTCATTTGAACATATCAGCATTTAAACCCTTGTCTCTGCGCAATATCCTATTAGAACCATGAATTAAGTAAAACCTCTTAAGCATCTCATAATTTACTTTGACAATGTTATTGGCTGGAGTTTCATGCATCTGTTGGCGAGTACCGTAATCTTTAGAGGCTGGTGGCTGATTAGTACCTGAAAAGTCTTTATTTTGGAGTCACATTTAAGATAGGTTTTGAGTGTTTTTATTGCTAATCATATTAATTAAGCGGTCGACATGTGCGAGGTCGATTAGTACCCTCGCGATTTTGTTTCGAGGTTGTTTTGGTAGTTTGAGTTTTGGGACACAAGCCATCCTCACCAGAAGCTTGGCGTTCAATTATGATGTTTTATGCGAGTTCGATGGATTCTTAAGCGATTTCATCAATGGGATGAAGAAATGTCAAAGTTTAGGAAATGAAGAAATGCGAGGGCGATTGATGCGGGAGCAACGGGAGGAGCGTGTTCGCTATGGCATAGCAAAAATTTCGCAATGTTAATGAATATTCGCCGATCTAGCGAGAATTTTAAGCTATGCCATATTTAAGCTATGATAGCGAAAATTCGCTATCATAAGCGAGAATATCATAAGAAAGTGCGTGCATAAGCGAGAAATTCAAATTTTCTCTATGCTGCGATTTTAGCTAAAGATAGCGGGTACGCTAAGATAAGCGAAATTTTGCTATAAATAGCGAAATTCATTGTGCGTAGAGAAATTCTTTGCTTCGTTTGTGATCAAACGACTAAGTTTTTGTAATTCCATTTTGCCCTCATTGTAATCATATTATTTTGGTATTTCACACATCTTGTAAAAATTTATATAGCCACCTTATGGAATAGTGTAACCCTAACTTTTGCTAACTTTCAATCCCACTTGTGACTTTTCATTTGGGTTGGGTTTCTCGCTCTCTATATAACTTTTCTGTTTTAAATTTGCCGACAGCGCTTTGAGGATGACAACTCAAAGGATGTTTGTTAAACCCAAAGCATAGAAGAGGAGGGTTGCTAGGTGGTTAATGGTGGTTTGCGGTGTTCCTCACGTTTAAATGAAGCGGTGCATTTATGTGTTCAAACTTTCCAAACTAGGGTTTAATGCTATTTAATGTATTTCCTTTGTAGTCGATACTTGGCATCTTTTAGGGTTGATGTGTATTCTTAATGGTAGATACACTAACATTCATTAGATGTCGTTCTGTGTGCTTTGAAATTAGGTTAAATGATATGATAGCACAAGCTATTTGGGACATTAAATGCTTTCATTAAATGCTTTGGCTCACAGGAGTGATTTTAAGGGGTTAGCTTTTAAGTTAAACAAAGATTCGGTTTGGCTATGACTATGTATAATTTCCACTGTCTGAGAAATAACCCGAGGGACACCTTTATAACCTCATTTTATCAAGCTAGTGACCCGAGCACCTTCAGGTCTCCATTCCACGCCTTATTTTAAAAACGTTTACAGTTAACTGGTAACCATAACACCCATGTTTTAATGCAAATCAAAAAAATCAAATGAAAGCCTCACCATTTTTTGAATCATGTTACAAATCATTTGTGGGATGAAAACCCGTCCAGTGTTCGACCCTAGACATTATCTTTGAAGTAATTGCTTCTGACGATAGGAGGAAAATAGGAAACAAATTTTGTTGATTCGAATCCTGGCAGTGTACGAATCGGGTACTCGATGGGCCCCGAGGCACAACAGCGCATTGTGCCAAATGGCCTAAGCGCTAAGAGTATTAAGGGCCGGCGGGACTATCGGGCCGGGCGGTCTTAGGAAAGCGGTCTGAGAAATCTAGGGTGTCTTCCCATAGACTAGCTTCAAGGCGGATTAAAGTTTGGGTTTTAGGTTGTAGTAGATCTGCGTATGGGATGTGCATTGCCGAATAAGTACAGCGAAATCTGCAAAGTGTTTATCCTTTGGATTTACGGAGTTTCGAATCCGTATTTCTCGGAAGGTTAATGCCTTAATAGGAAGTAAGAGATTTTACTCCTAAAATTAGGGAAGATTAATGAACCATACATAAATTGGGAAGATCTCCCATGAGGTAAGGGTATCGAGACTGTGCTAAAACTCTTTCTCTTATTCTTCTCCATCTTTTGCTAACTTAATCATCGGAGGGGCGGCCAAGCCTCTTAGGATCGCCTTTGCGAGTTCACGTTTAGCGGCTCTTGATACTGGGGTTGTCGATTGTGGTAACAACACACATTGTTATGTTAAGAGACAAAACTCACGAAGATAACTCTAGTTCAAGGAAAACTACATAGCAGTTTTGTATCAATAGGACATCTCTCATCTAGCTCTAAATAATACCTCGATTCTGAAGTTGCAAGTATTTGTGTCTCCACCAATTACTACCCCTCATGTTTGACAACTCCATTTTACGCTACATCCTCTCTGCGATCTGAGACTTCCTTATCGTGGACTAAACACAGCCAGTATTCAGCGCTTTTAGTGGGTCATCGTCATTATTGATATTACAAAGGTGTTGCACCATTTGCATGTCCCAATACATCTCCTACAACGATACGATATGTTTTTGTGAACCTTGTCTTGGAAAGTTGCATCCTGCATCTTTCTTTCTATTCATTAAAGACTTCTAAACCATTACAACGTACATTCTAATAAGTGAGGGTGCCCTCCTTATATACCTCTCGAGGATTATGTTACTATATTTGTTTTTGTTGATGATTTTCTGAAGATTTGCATTGCTTTATCGCGCTACGCCTTAAGTCGATGCAACAACTACCGTTCTTACTTTCATTTAAATTTCTTTTTCTTGTTTCTGATTTGAAGATATGGAAATGGGTGAGGGGTTGGCTTCCTTTTAAGAAAGAAACAAAAACACATGTGGGAGGTTGGAAAGAGTGTGTGTGTGACGGAGGAGAAAATCATGTGCTTTTGAAGCGTGGGGTTATCTTAGTCTAGAATTGTTGGGATTCTCGACAACGGGAGAAAGAAACCTAGTAACCCAGACACCCGAAAAACCTTGAAACCCTGAATTTTAAATCCATCCACGATGAATAGTTGAAGAGAGCAAAACTAAATCCTATACCTTTGTTCTCTTCGAAAGAGGGGAGAATAGAAAGAAGTAAAGAGGACTAGAAAGTTCATGAAAACTTTTAAAAGGCAGAAGAAGAAAAGCGTACAATAGACAATAATTCATAAATCAAAATAAACCTTCACCATTCAAGCTTCTTGGGTGTGCTCTCGACTCGAGAACCAGTGCGAGGCTAGAAAGGGGAGAAAGAACCAGGAAAGCGGTGGTAGAAAAACAAAACCCATAAATGAAATAAATAGAAAAAATGGAAAAACATAACGAAGAAGAGAAAAGGTTGCTATCTTACAAACCTTCCTCTTTGGAGCTTTTCCGGATAAGGGTAGGAGCAAAAAAAAAATGGGAGAGGTAACGAGAGACTTAAAAAAGCCCCCGAAAAAATTCAAAAAACAAGGGGTTGGGCACTAGAGGAACTAAGATACAATGAAAGAGCACGAAGAAGAGATAGATTTTATTCTATGCTTGTCTCCACGTGGTGATCTTCCATCGATCTTAAGTCTCGCCTTGGCTGTTTTGGTTTACCTGCTCAAGAGGAGGAAGGGCGAACTAGAGCTGACAGGCATACGGCGATGTGGAAGATAAATGCATTTTGGATAAGTAAATTAGGGTTTGGATAAGTAAAGGGGATATTTTCTATTTAATAGGCAAGACCGGCTGAAAGCTTAGGGCCTTGGCTTACCGCCGGTGACTCGACGAGTTAATCGGCCAGAACGAGGTGACTGATTTTTGGTGATAGAATGGCTTGACCCGACCCAATTTCGGGTTAATCGAGATAGCCGATGGTCGGCAAATTGACTCTTCCAAGCGTCGTCATCATTCTCCTTTTTATGCGTCGGCTTTCCATCCTTTTAAGAGCTACCTCGAGGTTGAAAGAGAAACATCCTGATAACGTACATGTGATCCATTGCACCGCAGGCCGCTCGCAGCGTCGTACTGCGATCTTAACCCCTCAAAGCCCAACCACAGGCTTCTCAAACGCTTGTTCGTGTCTTCCCTTGCAGCTCAACACCATAACTACATTCTGGTCTTCGTAGCTACTTAACAAAGCTCTTCACCCCTCTCAAAGACGATGTTTCTAGAAAAGGGGTAGTGCTCAGGTTGCCTCCGAGATTGTCGTAGGCAAACTAAAAGGCGAGAGAGATGCGTTGAAGGTGGAGGTGGAGGAGGAGAGAGAGTGGGTGGGGATCAAACTTTTTTTAAATAAAAAATTTGGAAATTGATTACATAGTAACATGTTCAGGAGAGAAGAGAAATGAGTGAGAATCGAGAAATTATATAATTGATATATGCAATTTTTACATACTTAACCAATTACATTTCTCTTGCAGGACCATTTTCGAAGACAAGCATAAGTGGGATTATTCTCAGTTGATCAAAAAGTGAGATTATTTAAAGAAGAATGGTGGAAGTTAAGATTATTCCTATCAATTTTTCCTATAAATAATCACAACAAAATACTCAAATATACTATAATGCAAAACAAGATAGTAAATAAAAAAAATGGATGTAGTAGAAAATTAAATCAAACATTATATTATGTCACTATTTTAATGTGTTCTATCCTAGCATTAAATAATCCATGTTAATTTAGGACAACCAATATAATAATATATGAGACTGTAGGAGGAAGAGCATGAGATTGAATTCAATATTTTGTGAATCAACATCAGCGGAGAGACTAACGGGTTGTTTGTTCTGAGTTTTGAAAAATCGTTCTTATCGTGAAAAGCAAAGAAGTCTGAGGAAGCTCGCTAAGGACAGTTTGGTCCCTAATATTTTTTATTCTAAAAAAGCATGCTTGTCATTGTTAAATTTAGAGAATAAGATTAATATTTAGATAACATGAATTTTTTATGTTAACATGTTTTAGCTGTTTTGATAACAATTTTCAAAAATAGGAACCAATATACCATAAATTGTTTATATTTCATGTTTAACATAAGCTAGCAACAGTAACATGCATTAGTTCTTGAAATTGTTATATTTTTTACGAGTCTGATAGCTCACGGATATTACTATTGTTATTATTGTTAATTAAAGTACAGAATAAAAGGGAGAAAACTTTAATGGAAAATGAAAGAGAAATATATATAATTACCCATGCTCTAGATACGGCCAGAGATATTGCTTGCTTCCCTTAAAGGCGACTCTCACCTCTTTGCCTTTTCTATATTTGCTTTTGAATTGACAAATGCTTCTTCAAAACTTCCTCTGTTTCGTACATCGGATGGATCTACATGGTAGAAAATTGGGATA
Source organism: Tetrastigma voinierianum (assembly GCA_016808115.1). Taxonomy (NCBI): domain Eukaryota; kingdom Viridiplantae; phylum Streptophyta; class Magnoliopsida; order Vitales; family Vitaceae; genus Tetrastigma; species Tetrastigma voinierianum. Next base: position 59,910 of record JAEQBH010006174.1, read on the forward strand.
ATTGTTTGCCCATTTTTCTTCACACACTCAATGATCTTCACTAGTTCATCTAAACACCATGAATGGCGTAGCCTTTTGAAAACATTACGCAAAATCTTGACTCTTGATAGCTTTCAAGAGTTTTGGCCGAATCTCACTTCCTTGTTAAGTTTCTTAAATCAATTCTAAAGGTGTGAATTCTCTTCGGTTAAGCGATATAGAGATGGTGCATTACAAAAGTTCCCAGAGTGTCTTCTTACCTCACAAAACTCGAAAACTTGTCATATTTCCATTGCGGAACCAAAGTTGAAGAAGAAGATGAGGCTCTTGTGGAATCCATCCTTACTGTGATTCTGTCACAATATCGCAAGAAAATTGATAGTTTGATATTTCAGCTGGTGAGGACTGAGGAGGGGAGATGTTTTATAAAAAAAAAAGCATGGACCGACAGGGCTGCCCTTAAGGGGCCCTAAATTAATATGCGCGTAACGCCGGCCATACCAGATCTATAAGTCAATGAAGCAGTTACACACATATACTCCCACAATCTCAACGTGGCTCTAATCCCATTCATACTTCTATTTTTTTCTTTTTCTTTTTTTTTCGAAAGAAATCGCATTCATAATTTTATTTTATTTTTTAAAGGAATCACATTCATACTTAAAGACATTTTTTTTTAAATAATAAATTCATACTTAAGACTTTTATTGTTTGAATAAAATTCATACTTAAAACTTAAAAATTAAAAAGAATATAAAAAAATCAAACAACTTTATATTTAATATTACTTATAGTGAAAGGAAAATTATGTTGTAAGGGTTATTGGGTCTTAAAATTAAGAAATAAACCACATAACTTTTAAAAAACCAGGTTCAAAAACTATCAAAATTACAGAAAATTAATGCAAAAATATTGATACTCAAAAAAAATATTTAACTAAGTTGAAATTTTTAATTAAAAATTGACATAGTATATTCACTTTAATTTTATTTATATTTCTTCTATTATTAATTAAATAAATAAAAATTTTGAATCCAATTAAATATATAAATTAAAAAACAGAAAGAAGCAAAGGTTGAGTGATAATTTATAATAAATTTTGAAAACATTAAGGCTTTGTGTAAAAAGTATATCTTTAAAAAGTTCTAAAAAATATTGTTTGGAAATGAAAAAATTTTGTTTGCGAGTTTAAAATTTTTTATATTTAATAAAGCATATTTTTAAAATGAAATTTTTAAAAAATCACGTTTATTCATCATAATATCTTTTTATCATTCTTTATATTTATATAATTATTTATTTATTTTTAAAATAAATCTAAAATAATTAAGAAAAATTTCTTGAGGATGTCATTTAATCACATTTTGGAGTTTTCTTAATTTGATCTTCTTTTCTACTTCATTGCCACATAAAAGTTTCTTGTTAAAATCTCATATAGTAGCTTTTAAGAGTATTTATCCCTACAAACTTTTATCTTTATTACAGAAGTTTTAAAGAATTTGCGAACAATATGTAAATTTTAAGGGTCAGTTATTCCTAAAACATAATTCCCCTTAGAAACAATTCTATACATTATCAGCATATGTGGTTAATTATACTTGAACTTGAGAACTAGGCAGAGTTTGCAACTTTGCAATGCCATGTAAATGAGAATTGAGAGATATAAATCTTTAGAAATTAATTAAAAGTGTATGGTAAAGTAAGAGCTGGCAAGGGCAAGTCGATTTGGGCAGGACAGTAGGGTAAAATCGAGTCAGACTGGGCCGGGCTAATTTGTCGTCTTATCATTTAGTGGCGGTAAAGCCTATCTTGGGCCAACTGGCTAACGAGCCAACTTAACCTTCTGTGTAAAAAAAAAAAAAAAAAAAAAAAGGTTAAAAACTTAGAAAAATGCAAATTTTGGACTTCAAATTAGATAAGCAAAATTATATTTTTCTCAAAACCGTGATTTCCAGCACTATGAAATTTTCCCTCAGTAGCTGCTTACATTGCATTGCACTGCAGACTAGATTAAATCTATTCCTACTTTTTCTCTCTAAACCCTCAGAAAATTTTCTCAAGTCCAAAGATGGTAAAGAAACAAACCAAAAAGTCTTTCCAGGAACCGGA
>JAEQBH010006175.1:0-131546 GCA_016808115.1 Tetrastigma voinierianum
TATTGTGAGGATATCAATTAAGGAGTATGATATTGAGAAGCTCAAAGAGTGGAGGATGATACAAATGAGTTGAAAGATTTTATCACAGAAATGAGTCAACTTCTCCCAACCAAACGAGATGATAAAAGAAGTCAGAGACTCTTTCTGAGATGACTCTGCCAGGTGAGATGCGTGAGGAATCTCAAAATGAGAAAATGACCCCATGTCCGAGGTGGATGAGTATATCAGTCAATTGAACAAGGAATTACAGCAACCATCGTGAAGTGCTTAAAAAAATTATAAAAATGATCAGGATGACTACGCGGCCCAAGCGAGCACTGAGCACAACTAACGGCTCTACAGGAAATGCATGGAGGAGGGAATCATCAGTTTCATCTCGTAGTTCTATGAGCCGTTGGAACTCTTGTGAAAACAAGAGCAACTTCTTAGAGGAAACCCAAGCTATGAGTAGAATCCTTTTAAATTTTGCTTATTTCGTTAAATTTATTTGATTTTCATTCGGGACTTTTCACTTTTAATCTTGTTTGTATGTTTGGTTTTTTTTTTTTTTTTTTTTTTTTGCTGCTCAGATCCAAAAACAGTCTTAAAGTGCGTCAGATCTAAAGTGGTTGATTCTTGACTCAGGGGAGGAGAAAATGGTTTTCATAGAAAACTTTCAAGAAAATCCAGTCACATCAAGAACGCAAGGGTGGTAATGCCTACTGGTTGCTCACACCACGACGGACTCACATCATGACATGGCTATAATAGTGCTTCAAAAATTCATCGCACATCACGACATGACCCTTGTTTTCAAGCCAAAATGTTTCTTACATTTTTCTTTTTTTTTGAATCAAACAACCTCCAATTTTAAATGATTAATTTTTGCCTCCATTTTTATGCTCTAAACCCCTTTCTTGGGAAAACTCTTGTGGCTCCAAAACAAGAACATTTTAAGACCTCCACTAAGTATTTGTGAAAATACCTCAATGCACTTCACATAGTGATTGCCTCCAAGAGGCATCATAAGCCTTCTTTTACTAAAATGTCAATCTTGAACACCATTAGGAAGGTATTTCGAGCTTAAAGGTATCGTGTTCTTAGAATTTTGAAAATATATGTATGGAGAGCATGATCACTACCAGTGGGTGAAAGATAGAAGATAGTTTGAAAATCACTATGCCACCATGGAGAGGCCTGATCTTCTTACATGCTGCTCAAACGGATGGTTATCAGAACACCTCTAATTGACTCCACAGTTTTATCAAGAATTTCAGAAGATAAGAAAAGTAAAATTAGTATTTCAAATTCGAGTACTCAAGGGTAAATTGGTAATTTGACATTATGACCCAAAGGTTATAACACAAGAAGATTATATGCTAAGTTAGAAATTGAATAAGCTGATTTGCAAATAGATTAAAAAGGAAGGACCAAATGAAAAAAAAAAAAGTATAACTTTGAGCTAAACGGATAAGACCAAACATGGTCTAGAATATCTCATTTTTCGCTTTTAAAGGTTAAGGCTTTATGGTGGAGAACGAGGAAAATGGTACTAAGAAGAAGATGAGTTAAGGAAGAATAAGCAAGAGTAAGGTTAAGAAAATCCAGTTCAAGTTTGGAAATTTCTTATTCATACTGGGAACTTTTATTTGGAACTCAGATGGATTTCGTTGGTCAGAAACTACCCTTAACTGCTTATTTTTCTATGTTCAGGGTTAGAAAACCCTAACTCTTCAATACATGTGTATTTCGTCAGCTTAAGTTAGTTTTAAGCTCGGTTTAGTTCGTTAGAAGATTTTCTGAAAATGGCTTAATTGGCCATTTCTACGTAAATAGTTGTGTAGAGCATGTGCACGAAGCTGAGTACCACACTCACTTTTGTTTTTAGCCTAGAGGAGGGTGAGTACTGATACTCAAAGATGTTTTCAGTCCAGAGGATATTAAATACTGGTATTCAAAGTGGTTTAAGGTCCAGAGAATGTTGGGCACCGAGCACTCAAAGAGTATCTAGTGACTAATATGTCTGTACTACCCCAACCCCGTTCGTTTCGTTTCTTCATTTATTCAATGAAAGTTAGTACATGTATACGAGTTGTGTGAAAAGCTCAGACGCCGCTTACTCCAGGCGAAACAAAGTTTCACCTCTAAGGATCCCGTCATTGGGCAAACATGCGCTTCGCCTTATTCGCTAATGTGTTTAAGAAAATATAACAAGCTCGCAAGACATATAATTGTATGCCTACTTAAGACCTAGATAGGCAATGAATAGCACTCCTCTGCTCGCGATGACACCCTACATCAGGCTACGACACCTCTATTACATGGGCAGGCACATCTTCTGTCAGTGATTGCATCAGAATTTTCGGTACCTATTATGTCATAGTCCCTATCATTCATTATTATTATTGTGTCTATATGTATATACTTATATGTCAGCCTTATCCGAATAATATGACATATATACAAACATTTATATAATAAGAATCAAAAATGAACAAGAAAGCATAAGAAATCGCTTTGTTCTCAGAATAAAATCTACTTGCAATCTTCTCAGATAATATCTCCGTCTCTAACTCCACAGGAGAGTGGTGAAATTTCGTTATAAGAATTATGTTATATGAAAACTCGCTATAGAATTCCTCGTTATAATGCCCTACATATAAGAATTATGCTATATGCATCCTCAGAAATGTGGACCACCCAAGTGGTCATAGTTGTTATTCTGCTTCCCACTGCTTATAAGCTTAAGTGATGTAAAAGCCATCCGTAGGCATTGAGGGAGGACATCTGAGGCATTCCGCATCCGCTAAGGTCAACACAATAATAAGAGCCCACCCATGGTAGGTTTTATTTTGGTTTTCAGAATGTAAATGTAAAGTTTTTGCATTAGTGGAATTTGTATGGGCGCAAGAAAATGGACTCATAAATATGTACATGACAAGCTTAAAACACTACTACTGGTGGTATTATAAATTTTTAATTCCTTATGGTTTTAAATACGAAATGGGTCCACTAATGTCCGAAAAGTAGGTTAAGGAGTCCTAGTACAGTGTTACACCCCCTATCTTCGCCCAGGCGAGGGTAGGGGTGTGATAGTTATGATCAATCCTGATCATACTCAGAGGAGTCCCTCTACCTCTCTAATTTTCATGCCTTTATTCCATTGAGGACAATGCAATATCTAATTCTCGTGGAGGGGCGGGACGGTAACTCTCAGGGTCAATGAACTTTCGTATCTCACCTATTTTTAGTTGTTTAGTTTAGCTAGTTTAAGTGGTTGATGCAATGAGTACCAGGCTCATAGTGTATTATTTCATATACACGCATTCACGCATATCATGTTTTAGCAAATGGGGCCCCATGAGCCCAAAGAGGGTCAACATCTACACGGTCGGGTCAGTCATACAATGATATCAAAGTTTATCCCTTTACAATCGATGTCGAGGTCTATTCTATTCGCCCTCAGATGGATGCTCATTCCCAGCCCCGTAATCCCATAGGTGACATAACGAGACGCCAGATCAGATAGTGAAGGGAGGTGTCATTGCATCCCACATCAAAGGAGAATATGTTCATGGTCTCATATGTATTTATTTCTCTAACCTAGTAGACACATTTTAAAGTCGTGAGGGCCCCTTGAGTCCAATGCAAACAATAACTACATGGTTGGGGCGAACCTTGCATGCTACTTGTAATACCTCTCATGCAATACACCAGAAGACACCTATAATTTGTTATTTTGTCTTATATAAATCTCACATCGTTAAAAAAGGGTTTGCTTTTACCTCCTAGCCTATAATATCTACATCTTTCCCTCCACTTTGCGAGCTTTGCGTGATTGCCCAAATTGCTCGAAAGTATTTACTTTCTTTAGCCTCCAATTTTTAGAAATTGATTGCGGGCTCAAAGTTTGTAATTCTCTTGGATTAGTAGAAGTTTTTCGACGACGCCCAAGGACGTAGGTATTTATACCGAACCTCATTACATTTCTTGTGTTCTCTTTTGTTTTCTGCCTTTAGTTATTCTACTTGTTACATTATTCGTGCATTAGCACAACAATCATATCGAGCTTTAAAGTTCTTTTTTATAAGTATGTCTTCGCGGGTCGCAAGGTAGCCCGATCTTCCATATCGTAGATTTTCCTCGAACTATTGATATTGACATTTGTTCAAGTGAAGTTAGTAAGTATGCTTTGTGGTCATGTACAGAATCTCGATCTTCCACATCATAAATTTTTTCGAATAGTTGACATAATCCATTCAAGAGAAGCCTCAATCAGATGGAATATCTATGGAATTTTGTCTTAAGAAGATTGGTATTTCACACCATTCGGGACCAATCCAAAAATTCTTTTCTATGAACTTTTGTTAAGGTCTAAGCAGATCAGTATGATCAATTCAATCTTCCTGTAAACTATCCTAGATTCACAGACAAGCAGTAGAAAGACGATTTAATCTGGGCTAAAATAATGATCATAAATGCAAAATAGATGTTAAAAAATTTCGATGTATTCGAACACTGTTTACAGTAAAGATGTGAAGGATGCACTGCATATGATAGATTTGGATCTAGTTTTGAAAGGAACAAGACCAAATGATACCCGTGAGAGTGATTAGGAAAGACTAGACATTAAAACTTGTGGGTTGACTTTCCCGCCCGCTAAAGAGCAGTTATGTTTCTACAAGAGATGTCTTAAATAAATATATGAAGAAAAGTAATGAGAATTGGTTATACCTGTTGAAAAGATTATTTTGTCTCCAGTTAAAATCAGGTATGAGCATTAGTTTTTATATTGATGAGCTTAATAAATTAATTTTTGATTTATTAAACTTAGATGAGACCTTTAAAGATGAAAGAACGAAGGCTATGTTATCGATCGTTCTCTTCCCGATGAGTTAGACCATCTTTCAGACACTTTATCCATGGAAGCGATGAATTGTCTTTGAAGAAGTTTGTTCTAATGCTATTGAATTATGAAATTTAAAATAAAGATAAAAAGAACATCTGGATGAGTCGCTTGGAAGCACACAATGAGAGGTCGAGTTAAAATAAGAAATGGGAAAATGGGTGAGGTGAAATCAAAGAGTAGACTGGGAAAAGATGAGCGTGCCATTTGTTATGAGAAGGGGCATTGGAAGAAAGATTGTCCTAATTTGAAAAAGAAAGATAGGCGTCAAGTGCTATTTACGATAAGCCAGGCTACTGATGTGGGGCGACTTTCTAATGATTTCAGTTTTGTTTAGTCATCATCAAATCCATTACTGGTTTGATGAATGATTTTGATTCGGTTGTACCTATCATGTGTCCACATAAGGAATGGTTCTACAATTTTGAAGAAGTCAAGTATGGAGCTGCTGAGTATGGGAAAAGGGTATGTTAGCTATATCAACTGGATAGTTTGTTCCAAATGAGTGAATCAAGATATATCAACTAAAGTTTTGACAAATGTTTGGTATAAAATCGTTTTGAAATCGTGGTCGCATGAGGGTATCAGACACACTTTATTGTTGGGAGATACACCACAAAGAAAATAAAGGCAGCGTAATGCATGAATCGTACATCATTGAGAAAGTTCTATGTATGTTGTCAAACGTCGGTCGGGCAAGGAATTTTGTGCTGTGGCTATGAAATTTATGCATGTCATCTTATCAATCGCTCACCTTCAATCGCTAGCTGACAAAGAATTCCATTTGAGGTATAGTATGGACAACCTAGTTTCATTTTGCGATTATTCGATGTTTTCGTTCTAATCGATATTATCATGTGAAAGAATCTAAGTTGTGTCCAAGAGCCAAGAAAGCAATATTCCCGGTTCCTCTTCGAGAATTAGTTGATATCATCTCTCGTGTCCTAATTCAAATAAGATCAGATCCAAGAAGATTCATTCGGCGTGAGTTTTCAATGTCAAAGAAATCGGAAAACTTACAAAGGAAAATGGCATTGTGAGCGCGGGCATCAAATGTTGAATTTGAAATAACAACGTCGTATCCAACTCGATCCGTCGAGACAAATGTCATAATCTCGTGATCGGGAGGACTCGAGAGACAGGAGAAGGTTCCTTGTCTCAAGAATCAGCAAACATAATCTATTACAGCACAAGCCAAGATGAGATACACAAACCTACTCGAGCAATGATACAATCGGGGCTTTATGCACTTCCAATCGATTAGATCATACCCCTCCACTCATAAAGAGGCAAATCATGTGTCTGGGTTAATAAGGGAAGAGAAGCATGGAAAAGGAGATGCTTCTTCAAAAAAGAATGAAACTGGGGTCATTTAACTACCTAAGGGGGTAAGAAGGCAACCGGGTGCAATGGGTTTTACAAAGAAAGAAGGTTTTCCCGAATAGCATGATGTCCACCATAAGGCAAGGCTGGGGCATGCTGCCAAGCTCAAAGAAGGAATTTGGACTCACCAGGTATTTTTTCTAGTTGTGTCATTCTTCCATTAGAATTTGTTAAATTGTAGTAGTTTATAATGTAATATGGAACTAGTTCAACTCGATGTAAAACAACTTTTTACATGGTGACTTGGAAGAGGGAAATCTACATGACTCTGGGTAGAGGATTCAAAGTTGTTAGTAAAGAAGATATGGTTTGTAAATGAAAAGAGATTGCTTCTTATGGTTCGCTAAATCAGTGAAAGGGGTATGTTTGCTTGATCAATTCATGATCAGTCAGAGGTACACTAGAACTAAATTTGATAACCTGTATTTTTCGAGGCTACATGATGGTTCTTTCATTTATCACTCAGACGCTGGATGATATGTTAATAGCTTTGAAGAATGTCGAAGAAATTGAGAAATTAAAGACTCAGATGAATCAGGAGTTTGAAATGAAAGATTTGGGTGAGACAAAGAAGATACTGGGTATGTAGATCACTAGAGATAAAGAAGGAGGCAAGATTTGTTTAACTCATAAGCAATATATAAAGAAGGTATTACAATGTTTCGACATTTGGAGAATTAAACATGTAAGTACTCCACTTGCTCCTCATATGAAACTTAGTGCATCTTTGTCCCCTAGTTCAGATGAGGAATGAGAATGTATGTCTCGAGTTCCATATGCTAATGTTGTTGGTAGTCTAATGTATGCTATAATGTGAACAAGACCAAACATTTCACGTGTAGTTGGAGTAGTGAGTAGGTATATGCATGATCCTGGTAAAGGACATTAGCACGCAATGAAATGGATACTACAATACTTGTTGAAAACCATAGATGTTGGCTTAGTCTTTGAGCGAGATGATACATGTAATTAGTATGTTATTGGTTATGTAGATTCAGAATATGCTAGTGACTTGGACAAACGGCGGTCAACAACCAATTATGTGTTTGGTTACTTTATGCCTGGCCCAGACGAGTATATGGCGTGACCCCGAGGCTATAAAGGAGGCTACTTGGTTAGGAGGACTACTGGATGAATTGGGGGTTGGTCATAAGCAAATCTATATTTATTCTAATAGTCAGTGTGCTATTTGTTTAGCAAAGAATCCAATGTTCCAAGTTCATACAAAGCATATTGATGTTCGTTATCATTTTGTGTTGGAGATGATTAGTGAATGACGAATCTTACTTTAGAAGATTGCAAATATGTTGACTAAGGTGGTGACAACGGTCCCGAGTTCAATAATTTGTTTGGACAGTCAACGACAATAAAGAAGTTTGATTGCGTCGTTGAGTGCATTTGGAGGCGTTGTTGCTTTCATCAGAAAAGAGAAGTTTCGAGGTGTGATTGACATATTCGTCAAAGTGAAGATTTGTTGTTTTTTGTCTTATATCACGAATCCGCTTTGTCGAGTTAAAAGTGGGTTTGCTTTTACATTCTTTATAAGAGGGTTGTTTTCCCTCTTTATTCACACTTTTCCCTCTACATTTTGAGTATTTGTAGTATTTCCCAAGCTTAGGTATTTACTTTTGGCCCGGTTTTCACTACCACAAAAATTAAAATCGATGACACTAGATCCTTGATGCTTTTTAAAAGCATCATTAATAATATTAGGTTTAATATTACAAATGTCATTAATTAGTGTAAATTTTTTCTATTTTTGATGTTTTTAAACGTCATTGAATTATTTTATCTTTTAAAGAAATAAAAAAATAAAATATAATAATTATACATGTATTATAATTTTAATATGGAATATATTATCATTCAATTTGTTGATATTATTGTAAAAAATGACCATAACTTCAAATTTATTTATTTTTATATGTATCCTTTTAAATTTTTAAATTTTTAAATTTTTAAATTTTAACTTCTTAAATAACTTAAAATAGATATTAAAAAGGCTTCCCATAATTAATAAAAATATTTTAAATTGAATCTTAAGAATAATTAACCATGTTTTAAAATATAACAAAACAAAACATTTTAACAAAATAGTTTTCAAAATATGTGTTTAAGTTAATATAAGCTTTTTTTTTTTTTTGAAATGAAATATAAGCATATATTTATTTTATTTTTATCAATTTTAAAATTTTCATAGTGAACAAAAATTTATGTGGAGAATCCTTTCATTTCATTTCCCCACAAGCCCCCACACCACCACACCCCACCCTTCGTTCTCTAAGATGCGTAAGGAACCAGCTCAACAGGGCGACTAGAGCAGTCTATCAAAGCTATTACGATGTAGTCAAAGTTGTCACGGTGTTGATTCAAAGACTTCAAGGTAGTTTGAATCTTCAAGCGGTAACTTTTTCTTTTTTCCTATTTCTCTTTTTTCCCCTCTTCTTTTCTTCCATTTTTCCCATTGGAACTTGTTCATATTTTTTCAGAGAAATTTCTAACCAACTATCGATGCTATAATAATAATAGATTGTCTTCCCAAACACTCAACATACAAAAAATTTCATTTTTACTCTTGGTACAGATGTGTTTCGAAGATGGATTACGACCTTCTCAGACCATTCTTCCACCCTTATTCGCATGTTCTTTCTACTATTTACTCCTTTTTAAATAAAATTTTTTATGATGGATGAAGATGCAAAAATGGAGTATTAGGGTTGACGGAGAGGGGAGGACCATCAACGTGTATGGACATTGGGGTGGTGGCCCGGAACGCATTTTGTCAGCTGAGCAGCTAGGCGCTCACTTTCTCTGTTTCTGCTCTCTCTCCACGAGTCTCGAAGCAGTATCTATGGTGCTCTTATATCTGTCACCTCTCCTCCCCACGTCTCATGTCGGTCCCCATTTACTGGCCCTGCTCCCTCTTTTCCATCTCGAACATCATCCTACACTTGAGTGACAAAAGCACACACACAAACCCAAGTACTTTCTATTGTGACTCATAATTTTTTTATTCTTACAATGCTTAATTTCCAACATCTTTCTGCTACAATGGAGTAAAGGGTTTCCTTTCCTTTGTTCCATGGAGGAATATGACATATGATATGTTTTTAATGAAACCTTATTCTTCCTCTTTATTGTTCTTTGTATTTGACCTAAGGAGGATTCCTGCGATCAAACAACTATTTAGAGGTTGGGAATATGTCATTCAAAAAAGCATTCCACTTTCCAAACTCTCAATTGATTCATTCTTCAACTATTATGTTCACCAATTTCAAAACTACAATATTTGCAAGGGGCTCTTTGAATATATACTTTTTTTTTTTTAATTTTAAAATTTTCATTTTTAAATTAAGTGACATGCATAACCTACTTCCTGTATAAAATTGTATCTTAAGTTCCACAAAAAGTTAGTAGGTCAACTAGAAATGCTTTATAAAAAATAAATAAATAATTTTTTTGTTTCACATATTTAGTAAAAATATATTTTAATATATATATGAACCACAAAAGCGAACTAATTATTTTTTAAAATATGTGTTGCCATGAAACATTAAAGTACCTGTGAATAAATCAAAATATATTCCCATATATGAAAACAAAGATGAAGCTTGATGCTTGTAGGAGATCTTCGCAGGAGTAAGTCACCAAAGTAACCCTCCGTTCAATTCAATTTCTATATTTTTTTATCATTAATTTCGTACATAACATGCACACCAAACTTTGGTACAAAATCAAGCATGTGCTCCTCTTAATCTTTAGACTAGACTTCTTTCCAAATTAACTCATTTATTTATTCCATTAAAAATGTCAAAAATTAGAAATTATCTACTGTAAGTGGTCTATAAGAGAATTGAGTAAGTATTCGAACCAAACATGCCTTTGTATGAAATTTAATGTACATATTTTTGTATTGGGGAGCATATTGTCATTTTTCGGTAAGGACAGTCTAGGCATTTCAAAAGTTTCCTCCCACATGAGTCTCATGTCTGGGATCCACAAAATTATTGACAATATGCCAATTTCCCATCATAGTTGTCTACCAAAATGATGAAAATGTCCATGAGTGCAACATTTTGTCAAGGCTAGAATCATTGCAATCTATCACATTTCACATGTAATATAAATTTCTAATAAATTTGTAACTCTAATTTTAGGATGCTCATTGATTCATGCACAAGAAATTTTGAGGATCAGATAAATTCTCTCATGCTAAGAATTTGGGGCCGAAGTTAAATTCTTTGTAAGGATCCTTGGAAGAAAATTAATTAGAAGTTTGTGGTTGTAATGTAGAAATTAATCTCATATTTTCTTTCATTGGACAAATTTTATGTTTACTCCTCATGATGGTTATTTAGAAGACAATTGTTATTTATTATGCATGCATGACTTTGATGTTATGTTGGATCTAGGATTGTAGACAAAGAACATGATTATTTTTTATTTATTTTTATATTCAAAGTTTTGTATTGTATTAACAATATATTTACAGTATTTAATTTGAATTATAATTTTTTTTTAGTTTTTTTTCATCGAGTTTTAAAGTTACATAAGAATTTTCGATTAAAGATTACATAATTAAACTTTATTGAGTACAATTTCTTTAAACATGACTTTCTAGAACCAAAGATGTTCAAATTTTGAAAATTCCTCTTTGTATAACACTTATAAATAGATTAACTCTCTTTATTAAGTAGCGTCGATGACTAGTTCTCCTAGAATTGTTTTAGATTTATTAACGTCAATTAAGACATCAATTATCAACATGAATTATAAGTCTTTATTTTTAGTGTACTTAGATGTTGTTGACTCAGTTTTTGCTTGCCTTCCCCCACTAATATGTATAGTTTTCTTTTTTTATTATTAGATTCACTACCAACTTGGTTTGTCCTTCTTTATTTATGATTAATATTTATTGGAAATTCTGCTGATTTTTCCTTATTTAGGAAAAACATCGAGTGCACTTGAAGCATATCTTCCCTTTCCTTATTTTGTTTTTTTCTCCTTTGTTTTCTCCCTTGAAACAGGTAGAGTGATTAAGAGCACAATTTTAAAAACTTTTTCTTAAGCTTCAAAATCAATGCACAAAATTAACTTATTTTATTTTCTAGCTTTATTCATGCTTAAAGAAACAACTCCAATATAACACACAGAGGAACACTATTATAAGATATCCTTATGTAATATTTAGTGATCAATATTGTGTTAAACACTTAAACTATGTATGTCACTATTTTTAGCATCATTATAGGACTTTAAATCATTATTGGATGCCTACTTCCATACACCATTGGCGAAGCCACATAGGCTCAGTGTAAGGCAGAAATTGAATTTATGGAATAAGGGCAAAATGCGTAATTTCGAGTTAAATTGTATTCGATTAAAGTGATTTATTCTCTAGATCTCGGATGACGAAACAGATTGGACCATTGGAATCGTCTCACGAAATCGAGCTAGCACGTAAAATTTAGTTGAATTCCGAGACAGTTGAAGTTGGCACGTTTTTCGAGGCATCGCGGTTCGGGTGCCGTAAAATGATTTTTGATGCGACGAAAATCACATATAACATGTACTCATGTTCCATAAGTGGCATGAGTAAATGTGAAAATGGACCAGAGATAGTCTGAATGTCAGCTTGGGAAAGAGGACATAATTGAGTATTAATGAATTGTTTTAAGTTAGAAAGACAAAGCGGAATAGTGTTTATCTTCTCAAATGCAAAAGGGGAAGCGTGAATGGAGGCAAGAGATGCGAGAGTTTAAATGGTGTTTGTAGAGGACATCTTCTCTGCAAAATCTGCAAGGAGATTCGATATCGGCAGTCTTCGGAATGAAGGAAAGGCGCTCTGCGCGGAGAGGGCTTAGCGTGAAGTGCCGGTTTAGGAGTTTGAACCAAACTCAGGGTTAGGGTTCTCCTACTTGGGTTTTATTCTTTGTTTAGAACTATGTTGATGCTTGAGTTGGATTTGAGGCGGGTGAGTAGGTTTTGATGATCCCGAACTTGGAGATTTGGTGTTGGATTTATGGAACCCAAATTTACAGTCCGTGACTGCTCACGGACTGTTTGGGTGGCTAATGGTGTGATTCATTCCATGGATTGTATTGTGATATGTATGAGGCCGAAAATGGCGTGAAATCAGGAGTTCCTGAAGTGAGCTAGATAATTTGTGTTTATTAGGAACTGATGGCAAGGGGTTTCTCTTGTTCGAAAGCATTCATTCACAAAATAATTTTGTGAAAATATGTGTTTGGTCGAGTGATTCAGAGTGATTGCTCGTGTTTGATCGTGCTTGAAGTGAGCTAAATTTTTGGAGTGTGGAAATGTGAAATTACATAACATGATTGTGTGATTTAAATTACGTGAATATATGCATGATGATATATTTGCATGTGTATATGAGTTATTGAAATGGCATCACAATGCATTTCATATGCACTAGGGCACCCTAGAGAGATAGGAGTGAGTGCATGAGGTAATTCTAGAGAGAATGGTTTCGGAGGGTTGTCTAAAAATAATAATAATGATCGGAGGGTAGTCAGCTAAAAAAATATCAATCGTCGAGCTGACGATTGATATACATCGGAGGTAGTCACACATAATATCAATCGTCGGTCGGCCCAATTGATATACATGGAGGGATGATCCCTTTAAATATAACGCCGGAGCGGTCCATACTTAGATCGGTGAGCCTGAAAATATAAACAAATCTTTGTTTGAATTTAGTTTTCTCATCGTGGCTTAGGCAGAGTGTGAGAGTAAGTGAGGACTCGGGGTATGAGATGATCAATTATACATTCAAGTAGGATCATGCATTTGCTTGAATGTGTTTTATTTTGGAGCATTGCATATGCACTTGGAGTGGAGAGTAATAGCCAGCCCAGGGTGATTCCTGAGCATTGGCTTCCTTTGTCGGGAACATATTTTTAGGTGCGGGAGCGCAGGAAGACGGCTAGATCTGGGATTTGAGGTTGAAGAAAGCGGGATTGTGGCACTGGTTTTGCGATGTATACATGTATTAGAATTCTCACAATTTTAATATGTGTTGTATGAGTAAAACATTTGAACTCTTATAACTACTCGGATATAGTTGGATTCCTAGTTGGTATGTTTATGGGTATTGTTTGCTAGGCCCCAGTGGCGTTTACTCGTATTGTGATTATATTAGATTTGTTTGGGACGGGTTTAAATACGGGTGTTGCATTTGGGTAGAGGCTCACAGTACAAGGAGACTCTGGAGTTTTTGAAGTGGCGTCGAGGTAACGGGCATCCGGCTTGTATTCGCGAGTTGACGGTGATCCAACGAACCCCCCGGTTCGGGCGTCACCTGAGGGCATATTCCCCCTCAAATTTCTTTTAATATATATGCCCATCCCCGTTTCCACCCATCTATGGTGTGTTATTGAATTTTTTTATCCTACTATGGTATACTATTAAAATTATCGAATATCAATTTGCAAATTTTTATCGGCACTCTCATAATATTAAAGCTCCATTTGAAGCATGGAAGTATTAGGGAAAGAAAAAAATTAGGAAATTGATTATATATATATGTTTTCCTTTGTGAAAATATATATAAAATCAAATATAGTAATTCCTCGAAAATTTTACATATTTTTAATTTTCTTTGTAGGCGCCAGAGCACAGGGTCAAGGTATACTCAGATCCATCTTTGTGACACTCAAAATCTAGGTCCAGGCTAACAACTCGTCGACCCATTGGAATATTAAGTGGTCACCTTTTACGTATATTTTCTTACAGTATACAAATTCGATAATACTTTACAAGAGTTTGATGTACGACTCCTTTTACACTTCTACATGCAGAAATATAGTAAACTAGATTGTTCTAATATATTTTACAAAAATACTTCTCAAGCCCACAACCTGGCCTTCTTTGTACTCACGGCCTCGAAGGAGTGCAGTCTTCTCGTGTACCTGAAAGGGTGGTCCCATGACGAGGTGAGCAAAGCCTAGTAGATATATCTCTTAGATACTCCCCTTTTAAACTGACATGCGATGCCCAGTACACATACGATCACACGTTGGTACCTATACTCTGTTTGTGCAGCAATGTCTGCATGTCATGAATGCGTATGCCCCTCATGACTCAAATCTTAATCCTCAGCCGGCTCCTCGCACTTGCATATACCAAGTGTGAAGCCGAGTCGAGGGCATCCTGCCGCCCGGCCCTCAAACCCAGCTTTTTGTTTTGTAATTAAACGATGGATACCCATTGCCTACTTGTTCCTTACCAGTATTGTGTTATACATTTGTAGGCCCACGATTTCACGAGTTCTCACGAGTAGGACGTCGCCATACCTATAGTTCATTACATTTATTAAAAAACAATGGACAGTCTCCAGATAAACAGCTTTATTTCAAAAGCATTGGGCCGATCTCAGATAAACTATTTCATTAGCAAATGGGCCGGTCTTGAAGCGTTTTATTCGAAAACATTAGGCAAATCTCAGATAAGCTATTTTATTACCAAAAAACGATTGGAAAGTCTCCAATAAGCGTTTTATTCAAACATTGGATAATCACTTAGATAAACTATTTTATTCAAAAGCAGTGGGCGATCTCAGATAAGCGTTTGTTAAAAACATTTTGATATGCATAGTGAAGCTCATTGGATGTAGTCTAAAATGCGAGACCACCATCGAGACACGACACAGTAACCGATTTACCGCGGCGAACGCAGTACGGTGTAAACCTCGACCATGCACTTCGCAGGCTAGGCTTGATGTCATAAATGCAATGCATATGTCATTGCATGGCATTTCATGCCATTTCATGCCTACATGTACTCGTGTCACATCTGACATATCTATTACACTACATGTCAAGTGTCATGGATAAATTATATTTAATGCATATAATTATTTCCATTTATCTTATAAATATATCACATAATTTCACACATTCAGCATGTTATTCAATTTACAGCAATAACACACATTAGCATTCTCGGCCATAAATCCGGCTATGCTTAGCCTTTGAAATAATTTGGACTTAGTCCAGAAAGTCCAGCTTATGTCAAGACTACACAAAATTCAACACCTGATTCCACTGCTTAGAAATTTGGACCCGATACAAGCATTTAAGATCTAATCGATTAGAAAGCGAAGTTAAAGAAAACGAGCGGACCATTCATCAAGCTATCCGTGATCCAACCCAATGTTTAGCCCGTTTTGTTTGAAAACTTTATCTTATTAAATTCACAAACTCAACGGAAAACTACGTAGAGTCTAGAAGCATACGAATCGAATTTGGATGAGAAAGAGATTATAGTAGTTGAGAGTTGACGTGGCCAATTCGCAAGGTTGTGAGGAAATTTGGGCACACCCCCGTTTGCCATTCCGCTCGGGATTTTTCCACTCCGGAACACAGTGTTTAGTCTCAGACAGTCTCAAAACCCCATGGAAGCTTAGGTCTTTGTAGTCCTACGGCTCAACAACGAAACCACACACATCTTAAATTCTCCTTGAAATTGGGCGAAACCGTTAGGCCATTATGTACAGCTGAGTGTAAAATAAGCCCAGAGTAGGAGAAAACATGCCTCTTGTAGCACGGGTTTCGGGTTCTTCAGATCCGGAGTCTACTCAACTGCGCTACACTCATTCCTTTCCTCTTTCCTTTCCCTGCTTTTCTTTCTTCCTCATTTTCTTCTCTTTTCTTCTTTGCATTTTCTTTCCTTTTCCTTATTTCCTCACTTCATCTTTTCCTTTCCTCATTTTCTCTTTCTTTATGACTCCTCCTCACTCTCCTGTGAATTGTTCTATTTATCTGAGTTGGAGCCTTCCATGCGAGGACACATGGCTTGCCGTGTAACACACGTATTGCCATGTGCCACCAGCTACTAATGCCTCGAAAATCACGTGGGGAATTCCTACTGTCTCGAAATCCAACAAAATTTGACTAGGTGGCTAGATTTTGCGAGACAATTCCAATGGTGCAATCCGTTTTGTCATCCGAGATCTAGAAAAATCTTAGTTTTTCCTCAGGTAAATACGGCAAATCAGCATTTTGCCGCTTCTTTTTTGAAAATTTAAATTTAAATTTTCACGGGTTCCCATTCTTAGTCACTTATATAATGAGAAAAACAAATAAAATAAGTTTGAACTAAACATATATAATTAATTTATTAAGTTTTAAACCTTTTTTTCTTCTGTTTCTCTCTTTAGTACTTTTTTTCCCAGTTACAAAGACAGTGGTCCACTAAAACTTTCCCAAAAAAAAAAATTCTCGTTTCACAATTAAGATATTGAGTCAAGTATAAGTTATTATCTTAAAGCTCTGGCTTTCCGCAGTTATCATCCTATCCGTTAATCTAACAATACCGGTATATATGCACGATTGTAGCTTAAATTCAATTTAAAGCAGTTTGTCATTTGTCACACACAATCATTTATCATATCTTCTAAAGTGTTTTAGTAACTTAACGGTAAGAAAACCTAATCTAAATGTTGGGGGAAACCTAACAAAAAGAAAAACTTACCCACTATTTGGATTTATCTATTTAAATATTATTAAAATTTTAGGTGAATAAATGATAAATCTATATTTTATTCAACTTTTTAAATTTTATTATTGATAATAATTATTCATATTTAAATTTAACTTTCTTATTGAATGAAAAATTTTCTTGTTAAAGCTTCATAATGTATGTATATTCTTACTAACATTAAAAAAACTATTATATTCTTAGAGAATACGATATTTTTAAATAAGTTATAATAATATTATCAAATATATTGGAATATGTTTTTCATTAAATTTTGCAATGAAATTTTATATTTTTATATTACTAAATTATGCCCTTTCTAAAGAAAAATTCTGGTTCCGCCACTATTCCACACCCACCCACACACACATACCCCACACACACACAACTTGCCTACAATGTGGGAATATGATATTCCACACTCCTCAAATCGTTAGAGAACATTTGTTTTTCTATGTATTTGATCAAAGTTACCTTACATGGTGGCATGGGAAAATGGAGTCAGTAGTGGTTGACTCACATAACGGCATAACGTTGTACTAAAAATTAGTTTTTTGATGATGTGGACTGCACAATTGAAATGGTTAAAGTTGTTCATGATGATTTTCAGGCTGATTCAAAATTTTTCAAAAACTTATTGAATGATGCTGAAAAACCTTTATATCTTGGTTGTAAAAAATTCACCAAACTATCTGCATTAGTTAAATTATATAATTTGAAAGCACGGTATGGATGGTCTAATAAAGGCTTTTTATTTATTAAATTTCTTGGTGAAATGGTGCTTTCGATAATGAGTTGTCGTGAAATGCATGTATGAAGCAAGAAGACTTTGAATGCATTGGAAATGGAGTATGAAAAGATATACGCGTAATCGAATGATTTGCATATTATATAGGAATGAATTAAAATGCATCTTCATGTTCTACATGTGGAGCTTAGTCACAAAGTCATGTGGTATTTTCCACTAGTACGAGATTGAGAGAATGTTTCATTCCTCAAATATTGCAAAAGATCTCACTTGGCATACATAAGAAATAGATTTTGATGGGAAGATGTGTCATCCATCAGATTCCCCATCATGGAAGTTAATTGATCCTGAATGGCGCAGTGCGGTGAAACTTCAGAAATCTTAGACTAGTCCTTTCAGCTGATGGTATGGTCCCATAGTTCTTTGAGTAAGCGAAGCATAGTTGTTGACTGTTATAATGATCATTTATAACTTATACATCATGTTTATGCATGAAAGAAAATTTATGTTGTTATCATTGATATCATCCGCGACAACTTTGTAATGACATAGATATACATTGGCACCTTTAATAGAAGATCTCAAACTTTTGTGACATTAAAGGTTTTTTATTGTGGACAATCAGTGATTTTCTAGTTTATGGAAACTTATCAGGTTGCACAGTTAATGGGTACTTTGTTTGCCCCATATGCGGTGAAGAAATAGACTCGTAGAGATTGAAGCATGGGAAAAAGAACTCATTCCACGAGCGTAGGCGAATTTCTTCCATCTGACCATCCTTTTAGGAAACAAAAAAGGCATTCAATGGTGAGCATAACTTAGATCACCTCCACAACCATTAAGTGGAGCGATATTACCTGAAATGGATAATATTTGTATAACATTGGGAAAGAAGAAAGGTTGGTCGAGATAAATTTAAAGGCAATGTTGCATGTTGTTGGAAGAAGAAGTCAATATTCTTTTATCTTGAGTATTGGAGATATCTACATGTTCGTCATAACTTGGATGTAATGCATATTGAGAAAAATGTATGTGAAAGCATCATTGATACATTACTTGACATCCAAGGGAAGACAAAGGATGGATTAAATACTTGTTTAGATCTTATGGAGATGGGCTTGAGGCCTGAATTAGCACCAAGGTTTGAACTAAAGCGAACTTATCTTCCACTAGCTTCTTTATACACTCTCTAGAATAGAAGAAGATGTTTTGTCAAACATTAGCAGGACTTGAAAGTTCTTTGAAAGTGCTGAACTTTAGAAACCTTGTATCCATGGAGGATTTCAAGCTTGTTGATGCAAAATCACATGATGCATACACTAATGCAATTGTTACCAATTGCATTGCGATCTTCTACCAAAGCATGATTGACTTGCTATTTGTAGGTAGATTTCTTTTTCAATTCTCTACGCCAGAAAAAATGGTTGATATTGTCTCCTTGATGAATTACAAAATTAGTTGATCGTGACATTATGTTTGCTTGAAAAGTACTTCCCACCTTCTTTTTTCGACATCGTGATCCATTTGACAGTGCATCTTGTAAGAGATGTAAGACTTTGTGAACCAGTTTATCTGAGATGGATGTACCCATTTGAAAGGTTCATGAAAGTACCAAATAGTTATGTTCGTAATTGTAATCACCCTAAATGATGCATCGTTGAATGCTACATTGCAGAAGAAGCTGCTGAGTTTTGCATTGAATACTTCTCAAATGTGGATGCAATTAGGATATTAGTCCAAGAATTGACCATAAAATTGGGACACCTCTACTTGAAAGTTTTGTTATGAAAGTTGATCCCATTTTTTTGTTTCAAACACATCATTATGTGTTGGAGAATACAACTATCATGCAACCTTATATTGAGTAAGGACCACCCACTCGTTATGAGTTTATAATTTTTTTTATGATAAATTTACAATATTAATTAAGAGTTATATGTGATTTGTAAAGAGCCCATGACATGGTTGAAAATGCAAAATCCTCGTCAAGTTCAGAGGCAAAAGTGGCTACAAGATGAGCATAAGCGCACTTTTACTTATTGGTTGAGGGAAAAGGTACTATAATAATTGTCATATTTTCGCTATTTTTTAACATTAGGAATTAAAAAAATTAATAACAATTACAAAATTGTGTAGGTTGATGTTACTTAATGTGTCAGAACTTTGTCTTCGAAACTCTTAATGGATAACCTGAGGCCACATATATGTGTCGAGTATAATGGATATGTCATCAATGGGTGTCGTTACCATCTGAAAGGAGGCGAGATGAATTACGCACAACACAAAACAATGGAGTTAGTATTGTAGCATCAATGATGCAAATTTCAAGTGCAAATGATAAGAATCCAATATTTGGTGAGCTATGTTTTTATAGGGTCATTTATGAGATTTGGGATCTTGATTACACTATGTTTAGGATTCCAATTTTCAAGTGTGACTAGGTTGACAATAACAACGGCATTAAAGTTGATGAACTTGGGTTCACATTGGTTGACTTGATGAAGGTGGCGTATAAATCATATTCATTCATTTTAGCATCTCAAGCAAAGCGGGTTTCTGTAAAGTTGACTTGAGCCAAGATGGTCAATCGTCTTATCAATTCCTCAAAAAGAGTCATTACATAAGGAGGATGTTGATGACCTCTGTCTAACATAATAAGTACAACATTTATACTTGCTTTTAGCCTTTCTAGCTCGTATTTTGCCCTTAGTTTGTGTAGAACATGTGCTTTTGACTTTCTTTTCTGTTTTTATGCTCGTGAAGGTTGCTCAATGTTCTTTGCGGCACTGAAGTGCCTTGGTTCTTAATGGACAACGTGTTTTGAATAAAGCACTTTGGTGTTTGCTTCCCAGCGGGCCCAGAATTTCAAAGCAATTAGCGAAGCCTACTGAATCTTATTCTTCCTTATCCTCGGCCTAAAGATGGTTCCTCAGTGATTGAGGACTTTTGAAGGCTGCGGTGATGAATTAAACCGAGGTCGTGCATCTAAGGAGTGGAAAAGTGCGGAATTTAAGATGGTACCGATTACTCAAAGTCGATTACCGGTACTCGAGGTTAGTAGAGTGCGGGAGGAAGATGATGCAGGTCTTTCAGAGTCAATCTGGGTACTCGGGTTAGTAGAAGTGTAGGAAGATGAGTGCGGTACTCGAAATCAACTACTTAGGAACTCGAGGTTATTAAAAGTGGAAGATGAGTGCGATACTCAAAGTCGATGCGGTACTCAAGGTTAGTAGAAGTGCGGAGGAAAGTAGATGCCGGTACTAAAGAGTATGGAATCTGGTGCTTTCAATTCAAGCTGGGTGTATGCGAGAATTATGATATTTATGCGAGGGCATGAGGTCGTCTTTGCTCTCAGGATTTGTGTAGTGATTGGGGGGTATTTAAGCCACGAACAGGCGAGGAAAACTCTACTTAGGGTTTTCTTTTGAGTGCTTAGTTAGGGTTTTTCTAACTAGGGTTTCTTGCAATTTCTACTTTGTAGCTTAGATCCTTGTTTGTTCTTATAGTTAAACTCTTATAACCCTTAATCTAAACTTTTAGTGCGCGGCTTTATATCTAAACTTGTTCATTGGTTTACATGAATCTATAATTTATTTCCCTCAGCGGAAAAGCTACTACTTAGGGTTTCTTTTGGTCATGTAGTTAGGGTTTCTCTCTTTTTAGGGTTTCTTGCAGATTTCTACTTTGCATAGCAGATTCTTGTTTGTTCTTGTAGTTAAACTCTTGTAACCCTTAATCTAAGTCTTTTAGTCTGTAGCTTCATCTCTGAACTTGTTCCATTCGGTTTTACATCAATCTATAGCATTTATTTCCCCTCTACTTGCATTTATGTTGGATGTTCTTGTGTTTACTAGTCATCTCTTAGCTTTAATGGTGTTCTAAACCCCCGAATGGGATTGAGCGGTGGAAACTCATCACCCAGCGAAGGTAACAATGCTCTCTCACCGCGTGGCTATTGGAAGTTGTATGATATTAAATACCCTTCATTCTCTACAAATGCTCAGATTTGGCATATTCATGACAATGTGTGAACAAGAGAATCTTGGTACACATTGTGCTTGAACCTAAGTGCATTTTAAGTATTTATATAAACCTTCTAAGTGAGCATTTGACATCTTCTTCTATCATTCTTTTGTGAATAGCCTTTAAAGTCATATCTTCCATCAAGGATCATTCCTCAATGAACCCTAGATGAGAACATAAGTGAGAGACACTTGTTACCTAGTTGTGGATAAGTGGAAACCCTAGAATCCTATCACTTGTCTTTCTTGTGGATAATATAATCTCAAATCAATCGGTTACCAAATCAAACCATCAACCCCCCTCCCCGGTTACTTTGTTGCACATTCATCGGATATCGTACCTAAGGATCCTTTTAGAACCTCACTCTGTCGAGATGACTGTGGACTTCCCATAATTATTATGCTTAAGCGACATTGAGTTCCTACGCTTGGGAACATATTGAATACACCTTAAAGGTCAAAGCATTTTGGCGCGGATTTTAAGGGAGTGGCGAGATTACAGTTTGATCGAAGAGGCTAGTGGTAATTTTCAATTGCATTGGAAAACGATGATCTCTTTATTCTCTTAAGTTACAAAAATGAAATTTTGTATATAATATGTGGATACGCTCTTGTTAGGTGATATTGGTGCATGTCGTAGATTCGTGATGAGCAACACTAACTTATAAGAATCACACCTTAACAAAGTCTTGAAACTCCATTGTAAAGATGTTTGTTTCATTTACGCTACACTCCTCGATGGAGCACACGGAAAATCAACAAATTCCTTTTAATCCAAATGAAGCGAGGGTTACGCTTTTAACCCGCAGATCTTTTGATCCTCGGGAGCAAGGAGATGGCGTTGCACCACTTGCGGCAGCCCAGGCGGTGGGAGGAGACGGCATCGATCCAAACACTTAATCAATATCGAGCTCCCACGACCCTTTTTAATGTTGGTAGAACCCTCGAAGAGATTTTTGAGACCTCGAGACTTCCTGACAAACTCACATGTGTTCGCCTGCTTGAAGAGGCTAATCGTTTTTCGATGAAACCAGAGATGATTCGTCTTCTCCTTGAATATCGGGGTTGATTACAGGAACCCACACTCATACGCTGAGAGACTTTGAGGATGTTTGCGGTAGCTTTGCTCTCTGAGATCACCCCTCCACATAATCTGTCTAGTTTTGTTTCCTTTTTCTCTAAAGGAAAAGGATAAAATGTGGTTTCATTCTCTTACTCCTATTTCAATTTCTAATTGGGGACATGCGAAGTATATTTTTAAACAAATTCTTCCCTGCAGGATGCCTTAATGCACTAAATGCGGGACTATCGAAACTTAAAAGGCGGGGCGAGATCTTTTTGCCAACGCCTTAGGAAGATACAAATAACTTCTCCATGCTATCCTCATCATGGTTTGGATATTGACCAAATTGTTGTATTTTCATCATGGACTCTCTTTACGTGACAATATATCCAAATGATGAGTGGGGGACAATTCTATGAGAAAAGCCCTAAAAAGGTTGTGTGATGTTTTGACACAATAGCGAAAAATGCCCGAAATTGGGAGACTAATTCTTCCCTTGATGCCACTAGAGTGCATAGTATTCCCACTGGAGGAGGAAAACATCGTGTGAAAGAGAATGATGACCTTCAAGCCAAAATAGCTACCTTGACTAGGAAGTTAGAGGCTATTGAAATGCAAAAAGTGAATGAGGTGACCATTGTACCCAAAGTGCCTTCGACACCTACGGGACCTAGGATGGAAGACTTATGCATCATTTGTGATGACCCCACTCATTTGACCACTGATTCTTACTAATCTTCCTCAGTCAGTGAGACATCAATCGGCGAGCTAATGCTCTCGATTACTAAGGAAACCCTTGACTCTCCATATTTAGAAGCTTACAATCCGAGGTGGAGTAAACGCAAACTTGCTGGAAGAGTGATGGAGGACATGCTTCTTCAAGTCAGGCAACTCATCTCAAATCCTTTTCAAAAACAGCCGGGTTTCCAAACCAAAACTTTCAAAATCAAAATTTTCAAAACCAAGGTTTTTCAAATCAAGCTCCGCATTTCCACAACCAAGGGCCACAAGGATTTGCTATGAATCCTAGCCAAAGCTTTCACCCTTTTCCCCAAGGAAATCAAATCATCTATACTGACCTCCGCATAAAAGAAATTTGGAGGACATTGTAGCGCCTGATTTTCCGATCTCGTGATGCCCAACATTGAACTTGAATGGCTATAAATGATGTGAAGTCTCGAATTACTAAGTTGACAGCTTCTATGGGGAGTTCTCGACAAGAAAAGGGATTCCTTCTCGCCATTCAAAACCCAGGTCGAAAGTAGTGTTGAGACCTCGAAGTCAAAATGATGGGACACTTTGAACATTGTAAAAATTTATCACCTGCCCTTGAAGTGGGAAAACAATTGATAAAACCACCATCCATCGGATCTTGCTAAAGAGATTTCAAAATATTTACAAAATGAATCAAAATGGATGATGTGATTGAAGAGCACGTCCCTAAAGCGGAATGTTGTTGATGTGAAGTCGGATAAAGATAAATCTAACATGCTCTTCCCTCTCCATATCCTACTTAGGTTGAGAATTCAAAAAAAAATTGAATAATCATCCTTAAATTTATGAGTTGTTCAAAGCGAGTTAAAGTAAACATTCCCTTATTGGATGCCATAAAAAATCCCTTCATATACTAAATTTTGAAAGACTTGTGCATGAAGGAAGTTAGGTGTCCGTAGTGTTCTTTTATGACGAACAATTCACCTCTACGATTAGGAATAATTTGCCCCAATCTGAAGACCCGGGAAGCCTGCATTTCCATAGTGGTAAGGAAACTCTCAAAGTTAGAACGTGCTTTAGTAGATTTGGGGGCGAGTGTGAATTTGTTGCCATCCTCAATGTGTGTTGAGCTAGGTTAGGAGAGTTAGAGCCTACTAACATTACCCTCCTGCTAGATGACCGTAGTGTGAATATTCTAGAGGTGTATGGTAAAGGATGTATTGGTGCGAAGTGGATGGGTTACATTTTCATGGACTTTGTTGTACTGATACTTGCTTTGTAGTGAGTAGAAGTCGGTTTCCGTGATTCTTGTGGGGCCTTTCTTAGCCACTGCTAATGCCACTATGGTAAAGGGGGGGGGGGTTGATGATCTTGTCTTTTGGCAACATGATTATGAACAGACATTTTCAATATTATCGAGTAGGGGATGATGAAGATATTTGTATTAGAATGCATTTGTGCGAGGAGACATAGATCATTTTTCATGTGATGTAGTCTCAAATCTTGTCTAGTGAGCCCCAGAATGTTAAGGAGTAACCTCACACGAAGTGGAGTTTCTATACTCCATACTTGAAACAGTGGGGTAATGGAAATCAATGAATTGGACACTAGATTTGAAGAATTGCCTCGATTGGGGAGGGAAGGTTTTGTCGTCTAAGAGAAGCCACCCTAGCCCAGGGTCAAAGCCTCTACCATCTCATCTCGAATACTCATTCTTAGGAAGTGAAGAGACTTTTCTGTGATCATGTCTTATCTAAAATCTTGATCGAGAATAACTCTTAGAAATTCGAAGGCCCTGTGCCATAGGATGGACCATTACTGACATCAAGGGAATTAGCCCTTTGATTTTCACTCATAGGATTCACTTGGAAGAGGATGTTAAACCATCTAGGCAACCACAGCGTAGGCTAAATCCGGTCATGAAAGAAGTTTTCAAGAAAAAGGTTTTGAAACTCTTATAGTCTTAGTATCATTTACCTTATTCTGCGATACTTGAGTGGGTAAGCCCGACAGTAGTGCGAAAGTCAGAGTCGTTGGTGGCAAATGAACATAATGAGCTCATCTACTCTTAGGGTCACTATAGGTTGGAAGTGTGCATGGATTATAGAAGCTTAATGCGGCCTTGGAAAGATCATTTCCCCCTACCTTTTGTGGACCAAATGTTGGAAAGAGTCTTTGGGCATGAGTTTTATTGCTTTCTTGATGGTTACTCTGGGTACAATCAAATTGAGATAACATTAGAGGATCTAGAGAAAACCACTTTCACATGCCCTTTTAGCACTTTTGCCTTTAGGAAGATGCCCTTTGGATTATGTAATGCACCAGGAGCTTTTCATCGGTGCATGATGGGTATTTTCAGTGATATGATAAAAAAGATTATGGAGATATTCACGGATGATTTCTCCGTCACATGGAGAATTCCTATGAGGGATGTCTAGAAGAATTTGAGGAGAGTTTTGGAGAGAGTGAGGAGAAAATCTAGTTTAAATAGGAGTGTGCTTCATGGTGACCTGAGGGTTGTGTTAGGACATGTAGTGTCAAAGGAAGAGATAGGGTAGACGAGGCCCGAAGTTGAGTTAATCTCCCAATTTTACTCTAAGTATGGCCCCAAAGACATACGGTCCTTCCTAGGTCATGTAGGGTTTTATAGGAGGTTCATAAAAAATTTCAGTGCCATAGCTCGTCCCTTGTGCAGTTTGCTTGCCAAGGATGTCATTTTTGAATGGTCTTAAGCATGTGAAAAGGCTTTTGAAAAGTTGAAAAGTATGTTAGCCTCGCCTCCAATTATGCGACCTCCTATTTGGGACCTCCCTTTCGAAATCATGTGTGATGCTAGTGATTATGTCGTAGGAGTTGTCTTAGGGCAAAGAGAAGATAAAAAAAAAAAACCCTTTGTGATCTACTATGCTAAGACTCTGAGATTCCTTGATCGATTATCTGATTACGGAAAATAGTTCTTATTTATAGTCTTTGCCACTAGATAAGTTCGGTCTTACATTGTAGGGTCTCCGCAATCATTTTCAACCATGCACGACACTAAAGTACTTTCTACTCCCCAAGCAATATACCTGGCCGGAGTCTCATTAAGTGGATCCTGCTTTGTCAAGAGTTCAATTTGACCATTAAGGATAAGAGGAGTCGAGAATGTGGTAGCTGACCACCTTTCTCGTTTGGTTTTAGAGACAGCTTATGATGGCCTGCCCATAGGTGACACTTTCCTTGACGAGCAACTGTTTGCTCTTATCCATTGTCCTTGGTATGCTGACATTGTGAATTATTTAGTAACAAGACAAATCCCATCAAGGTGGACTTCTCAGCAAAAAAGGAAATTTCTGGTTGATGTTAAGATGTACTATTTTAATGACCCATACCTCTTTAAATATTGTACTAAATCGGTGAGTTGATGAGAAGGTGTACCTAATGACTACCAAATTAGGATGCTCCTATTTGTCATTAAAGCTTGTGGAGAACATTTTACACGCAAGGAAAGCATTAATAAGATCTTAATTTGGTTTTATTAACATTTTTAAGATTGTTTTGAATCTTGCAAACTTATGCTAAATTCTGACAAATAGGAGGGTTTATCAAAGAAACATAATGCCTCTTACCTCCATTTTAATCATTGAAATTTTTTCTTTGGGATATAGACTTCATAGGCCCTTTTCCCTCTTCTTGTGGGCATCTTTACATTTTACTAGCGGTTGATTATGTCCCTAAGTGGGTGGAGGCTATTCCAACAAGAACTAATGATCATAAAGTGGTTTTGAAAGTTTTGAAAGAACACATTTTTTCTCGTTTCAGAATGCCTCGTGTGATCATTAGTGATGGTGGGCTCCATTTTTGTAATAGACCGTTTGACAATTTGGTTAAAAGTGCAGTCACGTAAGGTTTCCACAGCTTATCACCTGAGCCAATGGTCGTAGGAACTAGCTAATAAGGAAATAAAACACATTTTAGAAAAAGCAGTTAACCTGTCGCAAAAGTTAGTCTCTTCGGCCAGGTACTCTTTGGGCTCTTGCTACTTTTAAAACCATTCTTGGTATGTCTCCCTATAGGTTGGTTTATGACAAAGCATGTCACTTGCTAGTGGAAATGGAGCACAAAGCTTATTGGGCCATTAAGACTCTAAATTGTAATATGGCTAAAGTAGGTCAACAGCGGATGCTGCAAATGAATGAGCTTGACGAAATGAGGCATGAATCTTATGAGCTTCAGAATTTACAAAGAGAAGGTCAAGCTTTTCCATGACCAACATTAATGAGGAAGACCTTTCGACCTGTGGAGTACTTTAGTATAGTTCTCGTTGCACACGTTTTCGAACGAGCTGTTCTAGTGGTAGCCTTTCGTGGTTAAGACGAGTTCATCCCATGGGCTTGATCAAAATTGAGAATCAGTGGAAAAATCATTAAAGTCGGCGGTCGGCGCTAAATCCATTTCTTGAGAACTTTGATCGTCGAAGTATTGAGGGTTGGTAGATCCGATCACCGGGATGCCCAGTCAGGCAATTTACGTTATTACTCATTGTATATAGTGTCTTTTTTTTTTTTTTGTCCTAATCATTCTTTTTGGAATTGTAGATAATTTGACTCATGATATTCTTTTTGTCCCCTCCCTTGTCAATTCAATCCTTAGAGTTTATCTTTTCTTGCATTAAGGAATGATGCTCATTTTAGTTGCTAGGAGGGTAGGTATATAATTGTTCATACTCATACTTTTATTTAAGGAGTATATTACCTTGTTGGAGTTTGGAGTCGGTGTTTGTAGTAAGTTAATTGCATAGATTTTTACGATCTTGAGCTACACTTGAGAATGGAACTTGAACTCTTGAACTATGCTTCCCTTTGAACTTGTGTTGTGAACTCTATACATTCACACTACACATGCACACTATGACTTGAAACGAGACCACTCCGTCATGTTTGGGATCATTTTCATCCATTTCTTTTCTCTTCTCATGTTTGAATCATAAACATGCCACATTTATATTTCATCTTAAATACCCATGGTATTGTAATCATTACCAATGTCGTTCTTACTGACTCAAATCCACTTGGTTTTGGCTTCATTTTGTGCATTTTTTTTTTCTTTCCATAGCCTTGACATTTTCATGCATTTTATTCATTTTGGAACATTAGGAATTAAAAAAATTAATAACAATTACAAAATTGTGTGAGTTGATGCTACGATGTCAAGCCTATTCTTTGAAACTAAATGGATAACCTGAGGCCTTAGCCACTACTATGTGTCCAAGTATAATGGATATGTCATCGATAGGTGTCATTACCATACAAAGGAGCGAGATGAATTCGCACAACCTGAAAACGATTAGGTTAGTATTGTAGCATCGATGATCACGAATTTGAAGTGCGAAGGATAAGAATCGATATTTGGTGAGCTATGTTTTATATAGTTATTTTTAGATTTGGGATCTTGATCACACTATGTTTAGGATTCCAATTTTCAAGTGTGACTAGGTTGTGATAATGATAACATTAAAGTTGATGAACTTGGGTTCACGGTTGACTTGATGAAGGTGACGTATAAATCATGTTCATTCATTTTAGCATCTCAGTAAAACGGGTTTCTATGTCTGAAGACCCGACTTGAGCAAGTGATCGTCTTATCGATTCCTCAAGAGTTATTACATAAGGAGGATGTTGATGACCTCTGTCTAACATAATAAGTACAACATTTATACTTCTGCTTTTAGCCTTTCTAGCTCGTATTTTGCCCTTGGTTGTATGGCGTAATAACGACTTTCTTTTCTATTTTTATGCTCGTGAAGGTTGCTCAATGTTCTTTACACCTTTTGAAGTGCCTTCGGATGCTTAATGGACAACCATGTTTTGAATAAAGCACTTTGCATTTTCACTTCCAAGCGGGTCGAATTTGAAACGGTCGCGAAAGCCTACTCAAATCTTATTCTTCCTTCCTCATATTAGGAATGGTTCCTCCAAGTGATTGAGGACTTTTGAAGGCTGCAGGGATGGTCAGCTGGGGTCCCGTGCATCCCAGGGTGGAAAGTGCGGGGTGAGAGATGAGTGCGGTGCTCGAAGTCGATCTGGAGTACTCGAGGTTAGTAGAGTGCGGGGAGGGAAGATGAGTCTTAGGTACTGAAGTCCCGGTGCCCGATTACTTTCGAAATTTAGTAGAGTGCGAGAGGAAGATGAGATGCGGTACTCAAAGTCCGATCACCGTTAGTCAAGGTTATTAAAGTGCAAAAGAAGATGAATGCAGGTACTCGAAGTCGATCTTTTGAGTACTCGGGATGTAAGTCTTGAGAGGAAGATGGAGTGATGCTAAAAAGCGTCTGGAGTCTAGTGCCAGATTGACTAGGTGTATGCAGTATGATATTTATCTGAGGACATGGTCATCTTTTGCTCTCCGTTCGTGTAATGCAGAAGGTTGATTGGAGGGGAGGGGGGGGGATGTATTTAAGCCAGAAGCGGCTAAGAAATGGGACTGACTCTATATGGTTTCTTTTGGTCTTAGTTAGGGTTTTCTCTCTTTTAGGGTTTCTTGCAATTTCTACTTTGCATAGCTTAGATCCTTGTTTGTTCTTGTAGTTAAACTCTTGTAACCCTTAATCTAAGTCTTTTAGTCTGTAGCTTCATCTCTAAACTTGTTCCATTCGGTTTTACATCAATCTATAGCATTTATTTCCCTACTACTTGCATTTATGTTGGATGTTAGTGCATTATTAGTCATCTCTTAGCTTTAATGGGTTCTAACCTACAAGATAGGATTCAAATGGTGGAAACTCATCACTAACAAAGGTAACAATGCCCTCTCACCCTTTGTGCTTCAATGGAAGTTGTATGATATTAAATACTTACTACATTCTCTCTAAATGCTTAGTTTGGCATATTCTTGACAATGTGTGAACAAGAGAATCTTGGTACACATTGTGCTTGAACCTAAGTGCATTTTAAGTATTTATATAAACCTTCTAAGTGAGCATTTGACATCTTCTTCTATCATTCTTTTGTGAACAGCCTTTAAAGTCATATCTTCCATCAAGGATCATTCCTCAATGAACCCTAGATGAGAACATAGTGAGAGACACTTGTTACCTAGTTGTGGATAAGTGGAAACCCTAGAATCCTATCACTTGTCTTTGTTGTGGATAATATAAGCTCAAATCAATCGGTTACCAAATCAAACCATCAAACCCTAAGTGCATTTTAAGTATTTATATAAACCTTCTAAGTGAGCATTTGACATCTTACATCATTCTTTTTGTAGGCAGCCTTTAAAGTCATATCTTCCATCAAGGATCATTCCTCAATGAACCCTAGATGAGAACATAGTGAGAGACACTTGTTACCTAGTTGTGGATAAGTGGAAACCCTAGAATCCTATCACTTGTCTTTGTTGTGGATAATATAAGCTCAAATCAATCGGTTACCAAATCAAGCCATCAGAGCCACACACCATGATTTACTTTGTTGCACATTCATCGGATATCAATACCTAAGGATCCTCTTAGAACCCCACTCTGTCGAGATGACCTGTGGACTTCCATAGAATTATTATGCTTGGCGACATTGAGTTCCTATGCTTAGGAACATATTGAGTACACCTCAAAGGTCAAAGCAACCTCGTAGAAGTTTCAATTGAACATCATCCTTCCATTAGTGCATTGTCAAAGTATATTCATTTGATGATATGGATGACTCGTGATAATATATGCGGGATGATAGTGAAGGTTGGAAATCTTCCATGTGATTTCCGATTTCAAGCTTTCTAATGATGTAGCTATTAATATATACTAAGCGGGAAAAATCACGATATTTCACAAGGGTAAATGGTAATTTGTCATTGAAGTACAGGTTGAAAACCTTAAATTTTATAGATCTCGGATGATGAAGCGGACTTCACCATTGGAATCATCTCGCGAAATCTAACTACCTAGTCAAATTTCGTTGGATTCTGAGATAGTCGGAATTTCACGTATTTCAAGGTACGAGTGTCAGGTGACACATGGAGTGGATGCCACATGGCAAGCTTAGAGGAGTGCACATGGCATGAGAGCCATGTGGTGTGGCATTTTCCACCTAGTGCGTGTGTTCATGTGACACATGGCACTTGGAGCATGGATCATGAAAGTGAGAGGAAGTTTCCTCTCACTGAGATCAAACCAAGGAATAGCTTAGGAGAGAAGAAAGAATTCGGTGGAGGGAAGGAAAAGAAAAGAAAGGAGAAAAAAAAGAAAGGAATTGAGAAAAATAAAAGAAATGAGAAAAAAGAAAATAAATGAAGAAAGAGAATAAAGGAGAGGAAAACAAAAGTGATGAGGAAAAAATATACGTGCGTGAGAAAGAATGAAAAAAAGGGGAAATAATAGAAAAGGGCTCTAGATTCTAGGTCATTAAACGGTCCCGAATCGATAGGCATAGAATTAAAGTTGGTCTACTCGCCGTAAGCTACGAGTAGGTGCCAAAAAAAAACAAAAAGAGGTAGGATTTTCTCTGCTTGGTTCCCTCTTAATCTAAGAATTCGTAAGCCATGTGGTTCAACCCCTGACCATGGGAGCGAGTTTCGGACGTTAGGGTATTTTTGGAGCAGTTGTTTGAGGTACCATTGCATTAAATTTATAGTCGTTAATGACAGTCTTGAAAGCTGTAAAAATAATCAAAAATAAAATAAAATAAAAACTTAAATTTCTGGGTTGAGTCCCAGCAGCAGGTGTTTCTAAGGCTGGTATGGTAGTTTATGGCAGAATGGCTAGTTTGTGTGGACTATTTTGTGTGTTATTGCTAGAAATTTTATATAACATCTTTGAATGTGTTGTAAATATGTTATATATTAGCATGAATGGATGTAAATTATATGCTTTATTATGATTATCTGTGGTACTTGACATAAAGTACGATTTATAAATTATTCTATGTAGTCTTCATTATACATGTAACGTGGAAGATAACATGCGGTGGAATTTTGCATTAATATATGCACGGGGGCATGTCGCATTGAGTTAGGTCTGAAGTCTCATGGTTGAGTAAATTGACATTGAGTTTGGTGTTTGATTCGGTGGAAGCAGTAAATGGAACAAACGTCAATAAGTCGCACGATTGCATGAAAGAGGAAAATATGTGTCGGGTATCAGTGAAGGATGATCCCTTGGGTGAAAACCAGCCTATTATAGTGAGCATAGTCCCAGCGGTGAAAAGCCGTAAAGTGTAGGTTTGCGAGGAACTGCGGTGAGACACCCAAAATCGGCTACCCACTCGAAAAGCGAGATTTTGAATATAAAATGATCATTGTGATGTATGATCTAAAAGATTTGGGTTTATAAACAAATAGAATTTGTTTGAAAATGATCATTGGATGTCATCCAAAATGATGGTTTTTCACACATGAAATAAGATTTGTGTAAAAGTCGATGAGGACTCGAGCGTAAATATACTGTGATGAGCATCTCATTTCATGGCATGGCATGTAGGATTCCATTTAGAATCGCTATTCTTCATTGTAATGTTGATGTGTGTATTATTGTGTGAGCATGGCATTGCATGTGTACTTAGGTGGGGGTAGCCCTTCAGTAGAAGTTATCTTCTTGGGCATTTGCTCACCCGTAGGTAGGACCCCTTCGGTCACCGAGTTATGCAGTGCGGGCGGCCCTCATCGGGGCCATGAGTGTGAAGAAAATGGCTGGCTTTGAGAAACCTCTTTGTAAGAAAACTATATTTTACATGTAATATTTTTTATATAAGAGAGTTGTAACTCGAACTCTTATGAACCGTTTTGATAAATTTGTACATTTTTCTAAAATATATATGCATGAATGGATCCCGGTGAATGGGACGCGATATGGTGATATCAAGATATGCGATACCCACAGGTATTCCGCGCATTGATAGGTTGTCAACGGGACCCCCAGGTTTTGGGGTGTCACGAAGCAGTATCGGAAGCAGGTTCACAATCTACATAGGTCTTAGTGGGGATGGGTTTTGGACATGCGGTTATAGTACGGAGCTTAGGTTATGAATGCTAGGGTTACATGTCACGATATCGAGTGTACTGACTTGGTATCAGTATTCATTATGCATTCTTGTGAATCGTTGTGTGATGATTATGTTACATAATGTGTGTTACATATTGTATGGATTATATGCATGATAGGTTGTATATAGAAAACGAAGAACACTAGGGTTAGAGAACATAACCTTAGGGGTTCGGAATATAAATGAGCATGATAGTTCAAGAACTGATATTTACTAGTGTTTAGCATTATGTATCACTAAGGAAAAAAGGAAAAAAAATCTCATCTTACTAATTGACATGTGTAGATTGCAAGTCAAGGAGGGGGACGTAGAGGTCTTCCACGAGGCAATAGCCAACCACCACCTATTTTTGACCCACGGGCCTTTATGGAGGCTATGGGGGCTTCAGTTGCCACCATTGCACAAGCTACTGTAGTTGGGGGTCAGGGAGGGTCGAGTAACCTCTAGTGATTTAAAGCACATCATCCCCCAACATTCATCAGAGGAGGGGATCCAATGGTGGCTGACCATTGGTTCCGACAGATCGAGAAGGTATTGGAGGTTGTGGAGATCACTTCCGCTGTGGTAAAGATAAGATTAGATGTGTTCCAGCTGGAAGGTGAATCCCAAGTATGGTGGGATTGGATCAAGACCTATAAGAATCTAGAGGCAATGACATGGGGAGAATTCCGAGAGCTTTTCATGGGTAAGTTTTTCCCGGCATCAGCTAGGCATGCTAAGGCTTAGGAGTTTCTAGAGTTGAGACAAGAAGCCATGACAGTACTGCAATACGTGGCTAAATTCATTGAGTTAGCACGTTTCACGGATGATTACATGGCCACAGATATGGCTAAAGTGAGGAAGTTTGAGGATGGTCTGAAATTGTCCATCTAGAGAGAGCGAGGTGTGGGACTTCTCCCTCTGAGATATGCACTTTATGGTCATAAACTGACTATGGCCGTCAAAGAGAGAGATTAATGAAGCAGAGCATCGGGATGTGGGTGTTAGTGGAAAGAAAGGAGAAGAAAAAAGAAAAGGATCACCCACGAGGGTTTCAGAGACAAGGCCGCGGCTCCCAAGACCAAGGCCAGGATCAATCATCCCAAGATGGGAGGCACTTCAGGGCTACTAGACAACCAAGGCAGAGGGTGTGTTTCCAATGCCACCCGGCCCGGGACACTTTTAGACAGGATCGCCTCGGAGGGGATCCAAAGTTATGGACACCACAAATCCTGGGCCATCGAATATGCATAGACGCGGAATTGTTCCTCTCACCAAATTATGGTCAAGTGGAAGACAAGATCGGGCCCAAGGTGCTGTATTAAGCACCTACTATTCCACAAACAGGCCAGAGTATGGGTTAAGGTCGGGGATAAGGCTCACAAGCTAGGACTTCAAGGACCTAGGGAGGTCTACGCTGCACCACAACCGAGCCTCGGCAGATCGCCTTGGTTATGTGCTGTATAGCCTTCGCGATTCGCCTTTCGTACATACTATTTGATTATGGCGCGCCGCTACTCATTCATCGTTGCATCATGTGTGAAAGAATCGGGCTTGTGAGGTTGAGGACCTTTGAAAAGTCGCTTACATAAGCTCTCCCTAGGAACTAGTGAGTGTTGAATTGATGTGCCTGTGATCAGAGTTGAAGATTCGATCCTACCACTCATGGACCTTAGGGTCATGGACATGTCGAAGTTTGATGTCATCCTCGGGATGGACTGGCGTTAACTGACAATCGAGTCATCAATAATGATCATAGACTGGGAGAGCCACTACATACACACAGGACGGTAAGTTTGTACGTGCCTGTGAGGCGAAATTCACGTTAGTTTTACCCCAAACCGTATGACTCAAGTGGCACTAAAGCGATAAGCCATTAGCAAGCCTTACTCCTAGAGACGAGGGCGACAAGGTCGAGTCTACCTCGGTAGTTTGCAAATCTCAGATGTCTTTCCATAAGCTACCTATCATTCCCACAAAGAGATGTAGACTTTATCATCGGGTTACACCCTGGTACGTCACCCATTTCTATGACTTCGCATAGGATAAGCACCACGCTGAGCTGGTGTGAACCCAAGGTCCATATACAATTGTTGGACAAGGGTTTCATTCGAATTGAAAGTACCTCACCAGCTCAAGGTCTTTGTTTTTCAAGAAAAAGGACATGACCCTTTTGACTGCATTGATCACCGCCAATCGAACAAGGTTACGATCAAGAATCTGATTCCACTCGAGATCGATGATTTGCCTTATCAATGGCGAGGGGCACTATGTCTACTCCAAGAGAGATTCTTCGCACTCACATCACCGCATTGAGAGTTAGTGAGGCTCGATATCCCTGGTGATGTCGTTTCAGTGACACTGCATGCATTTCAGTTCACGCATGCCGGATCGACGTTGAACAGGCCAAATAGCTATCTACGGATCTCGTGCATAGGGTGTTCCAAATTGCTTAGATCAATCGTGTAGTCTTTCGCCGATGACATCTGGTCACTTCAAGGATATGAGGAGCATGAGGATCATTTGAGGATTATTCTCCAGGCCCTAAGAGAACATCAGTTATACGCTAAGTTCAGTAAGTGCAAGTTTTGGCTTACTAAGGTAAAATTCTCGACGGTAATGTTAGCTTTTGCAAAACAATGACCTTAAAAGGTAGAGGCGACATGAGTCGATAGTCAAGCCAAAATGAGATAATGCCAGCTTTCGGATCGTGGTAGCCAATGTGAGATTTATTGAGGATTTCTCTCGACTTGTTGCACCTATGGTGAGATTGACTCGAAAAGAGGTCAAGTTTGAGTGGAATGACCAGTGTGAAAAGGCATTCCAACTCGAAAAATAGGCTTATGCTCACCTCATCCTCGATAGTCCTAGAAAAGTGGATGTTGGCATAGTGTATCACATGCTTCTGTATGATGAAACTGTATTGCACTTTGATGCATCCGAGAGGATGATAGGCCATGGTTCAGGCAATGCAAAGAACCACTTGCACTCACAATTTCACACATGACATGGAGCAGCTATGTAGTCTTTTCCTTGGAAGATCTAGCACCAGACTATCTACAGGCGGAATAGCTCCAAAGTATTCTTAGACCACAAAAAGTCCTGGGGCATATTCATACGCGGACCTCTGGTCAATATCAGTTAATGATATAGCACTCGAGCATTTATGACTTCACTTTGTTTTTATCATCCCGGTAAGGCAAATGTGGTGGCCGATGCGCCTCACAACCTTAAGTCACTAGGAGTATTACTAATGAAGCCTCCAAAGTGAAAAATGCTCAAGCATGGACATTTAGACTCTAGTACAGTTGATTTGTAGTTTTAGGTGTTTTGGGAGTTTAATTTGGCTACCTTCCCACTGAGAAGAATGAGAGGATTGAGTCCCCAGGAGCCAGACGCAGAGATATCATCTATCGGGGGGGCCAGATGCAGTGATACGAGTGATGAAGGATTGAGAGCCATTCATTGATGTAGCCCAACTCATATAGAGGATGTGTGTGTTTCCCCTGGATTGACATATCATTAAGGAGTTCTGGGAGTTCCATTGCTCTCGTTTGCAGTGCATCCATGGCATGAAGATGTACCTAGATCTTTGTAGTGATATTACTAAATTGGATGAAGAAACGTAGCCGCGGACTTTGTTTAGGCGAATATCTCCCACGATAATCGACGAGGTAAAGGCTAAGCATCATAAGCCCCGGTGAGGTTCCTCAACCTGCGGGAAGTAGCCAGAAGTGGAAGTGGGAACATATCAGATGGATTTTGTGACTCACTTGCCTGGAACGACAATGGAAGCGTAGGGGTGTGGGTGGAAGTAGTGGACAAGCTCACCAAGTCGGCTGTTTTGGGTGCGGATGGGCCAGCCTGGAGGAATTCTACAGGTTATACATCGAGGAGATCATCAGTTACATGGGTGCAGGTCTCTGTATCGTATCGGGATCGAGGATCCCGAGTTTACGGCTCCTTTTGGAAGAGTTTCAGCCATGGGGACAGTTGATGATGAGCTGGCACTGTCCGGAGACAAATGATTACGTCGGAGAGGACCATACAGGTTTTGGAGAGGACATCTTGAGATCATATCCTGAATCTCAAAGAACATGGAAAACATTTGCCTTGGTAGGAGTTCACTATGGCTGCAGTTCAGGGTGAGCATGGAGATCACATGAGGCACATATGGGAGGCCATGTCAATCCTCAGGGATTTGTTTGAATAGGGTGGGAGAAAGATCCTACAAGTCAGTTTATAGACACCTGCAGAGATTGGATTTGATACGAAATGTCTTCTCATGGCTCAGAGTGAGCAGAAAGTTCACGCCAGACGGAGACGGTGAGCCTCTAGAGTATGAGGCGGGTGATCATGTCTTCTTGGAAGGTGATGCCTAAGAGAGGGAGTGGTCGAGTTCGGTAGAGTGGGGGAAGATGGAGTAGATATATTGGGCCCCTTAAATTGCTGAGAGGAGTTAGTCTGTTCTTGCTCCAGTTGGCTTCTGAGTCGAGTTTATCAGATTATCGAGGTGACCGTATCTCTACATGCTGGAAGTACACTGCCAGTTCGACTCATGTAGTGGATTAGGGGCGAGCTTATTATTGATGGAAATGGGAACCCGAGGAGGGACCGATCACGTATTATGGATAGCCGAGATCAGGGTTTGTAGCAGATTTGTGAAGACTAGTGTGATCTTGTGAGTGGCATGAGAGTGGAAGAAGCTGATATGGGAGCCTTGATGACACAATGTCGTGCCATATCATTTTCTTATTTAAGGATGAAGGTCACGTTGTTTAGATCATTTAGTATAAATGAGTGTACATATCATGAGATTGGCAAAGTATGTGTGTAATTCGAGGATGGAAATTTTAAAGGGAGAATGTAAAACACAGGAAAATACGATTTTACGAAAAATGACAAAAGCAGGTAATTTCTTTGTTGAAGTATATATTGAAAACTGAAATTTTCTGAATAGGATGGCCAGAATAGACTTCACAGTTGGATCATCTAAAATCTAATACCTTAGATTTTGTTGGATTTGAGACAATCATGAAGATTTCACATATTTCAAGGCACGAGTGTCAAATGACACATAGAGTGGTGTCACATAGCATGATCCTATGGATGCCACATGGCAAACTTAAATTGTACATGGCATAAGAGCCATGTGGTGTGACATTTTCCACCTAGTGCATGTGTCCATGTGACACATGACACTTGGAGCATGGATCATGAAGGTGAGAGGAATAAGAAAGTGAGAGGAAGTTTCCTTTCACTTGGATCAGCTCAAAGACCAAGCAGGAGGAAAGAAGAATTCAGTGGAGGAAGGAAAAGAAAAGAAAGGAAAAAAAAAAAGGAGAGGAAAACAAAAGAGATGAGGAAAAAAAATACGTGCGTGGGAAAGAAGAAAAAAAATGGGAAAGAAAGGAAAAGGGCTCCAATTCCAGGTGTTCCGATGGTCGGAAGTCGATAGGTTGAGAATTAAAGTTAGTCTACTCACCACAAGATAGGAGTAGGTGCCAAAAAAAACAAAAAGAGGTAGAGTTTTCTCCTACATTGGTTCCTCTTAATCTAAGGATCGCGTAGCCGTGTGGTTAAACTGACCATGGGGCAGGTTTCGGACCCGTTGGGACTGTTTTTCAGAACAATTGTTTGAGGACTGCTTCATGAATGAATTTATAGCCGTTAATGACAGTCTTGAAAGTTGCAAAAATAATAAAAAATAAAATAAAACAAAAGAAGAAATTTCTGGGCTGAGTCCATATTATTTCTAAGGCCAAGTATGGCCGAATTTATAGCTGGGAATGGCTAGTTTGTGTGGACTATTTTTGTGTGTTATTGATGAAAACTTTATAACAGGCTAAATGTGTTGTAAATATGTTGATATATTGGTGTTATATATATTAGCATGAATGGATGTAAATTATATGCTTTCGATATGATTATCCATGGTACTTGGCATAAAGTACGATTTATAAATTGTTCTATGTAGTGTTCATTATACATGTAACATTAGGTAACATGCAGTGACATTTTGCATTGTATATGCACGGGGGCATTGCATTGAGTTAGGTCTGCGAGTCATGGTTGAGTAAATCATTAAAGTTTGGTGTTTGATTGGGTGGGCTCGATCGTGGAACAGCGTCTAACAAAAGTCGCCGATTTGCATGAAAAGGGAAAATATGTAGAATTATCGATAGAAGGATGGGTCCCCCTTGGGTGAAAAACCCGCCTATTATGGTCAAACATAGTCAGTCCCCAGTGGTGAAAAGCCGTAAAAGTGTCTGGGTTTGTAGAGCCAGCGGTGAGACACCAAAAATCCGCTACCCACAAAAAGGCGCATAGGTTTTGAATATAAAATGAATAATGTGATATATCATCCAAAAAGCTTTGGTTATAAACAAATGAAATTTGTTTTGAAAATGATCGTGGATGTCATCCAAAATATGAGTTTTCCACACACATGAGCTTAAGTTTGTGTGAGAATTAGGAGTCTTAGGACTCGGACACATGATACATGATGAGCAACTCATTTCATAGCATGGCATGTAGGATTCCATTTAGAATTGGCATATTCTTCGTTGGAATGTTGATGTGTGTATTATTATGTGAACATGGCATTGCATGTGTGCCTTGCCAGGTGGGGAGTAGCCCTTGTAGGAGTTATCGCTGCTTTAGGCGTTGTTCGCCACGATAAGTGAACCTGCACCCAAGTGTGGAGTTATGTACAGGTGGCTGACCCTCATCCAGGACCACGAATTAATGAATAGAAACTGTGGCTTTGAGAAACTATTTTATGCAAAAAAACTAGATTTTACATGTAATATTATGTATATAAGAGTTGTAACTCAGACTCTTATGGTATTTTGATAAATTTGTACATTTTTTTCAAAACCATGTATCACATAAATGGATCGTTGAATGGAACCACGATATGGTGGTATGAGATATGTCACGTGCCAGGTATTCATTCGTTGATGGGTTGTCAGCAGATCCGGGGTTTTGAAGTCATGACATATTTATGAATGGTGCATCACGTTTCTTTTTGGATTGAGAAAACATCACCCGAATGAGTACTTATTTTTGTACTTTACATTATCTTAACCATCCTCTGAGACTTTGTGTTGATATTTGCATTTTGTTTTAAGTAAATGTTATTTCAACATTTATGTGGATTTTCTTCTTATGTTTCTTTGCTCGTTTGTAAATATACCCATAGCCAAGCCATTGTGACATTATAATAATTTCTAAAATGACTCATAACATGTAAAGGTTGAATGAAGAGTCTACAATATATTATTTACTTTGGATTGTTTCACAATAAGTTTGTTGTTGGCTACACCTGTTCCTTTAATTGTTTTAGAGTTTAACGTTTTTTTATAAAGATATCATAATGTCTAAGGATAGATAAAAAGGTATTTCAACTCTTTTTTTTTTCATTTTGGTTGTTTAATTCTTTTTCAACTTAATTTTAATGTAGTTTACTTTTCCACACACTTATAGGTTTGGAAGCGGATGATGGCCAAAAAACCTATAAAGAGAAATACTCAAAGGAATGACTCAAAAAGCCATGATTAATAAGAATATGAGCAAGGAATAAAGCTTCTCATCAGTACAACTAAGATGGTATTTTTGTTAAAAGATTCTTCTAACCATCTCAAAATTTACTTGGAATGTATTAGGGACAGTAGTGCCTACTAGATGCAAGGACTAGTGAGATGTTCCAATTCAACTAAAGGATAAATTATGGGATTGATAGAATTTAAGAAAGCATAATTTATTATTGTATATATATCCTTTGTAATGCTTATGAGAGTGCAGCGTCGCTAGTAATATAGTGTACCTATGAGTACGGATATCGATCAACTGGGATAAGTGTTGACTGAGAGTACGGAGATTGGCTTTTGAGGTATTATGCGGATATAAGTGTTGTGTGAAGAAATGCAATTAATACGAACTTAAACTAAACTAACTGATCTTAATGAATTACTGTGTAATGGAGACTGAAATTTATGTCTCCCCCTGCCACTTCCGATAGGTTATCTAAATATGATATTATTCGAGTTGTATAACTTGTGTGGCTAGGTGATCTTGCTTACGAAATACCCTCTCTACAGGGGTGTATCCGCATATTC
Organism: Tetrastigma voinierianum; assembly: GCA_016808115.1. Classification (NCBI taxonomy): domain Eukaryota; kingdom Viridiplantae; phylum Streptophyta; class Magnoliopsida; order Vitales; family Vitaceae; genus Tetrastigma; species Tetrastigma voinierianum. The sequence continues at coordinate 41,425 of JAEQBH010006175.1, forward strand.
GCTAGTAGTGTTAGGTATATCTCTACGACTGTACTCAGAAATGCTTAAATATTCGACTTATGTGCCCACCCTCTAGGGATCAGAATATCTTGTTACACGAATCAGCGAAGGCTGCTCTACTCGAGATCTGGTATCTCGCCTCTCAGAATCTCGGATCTCAATATAGTCATGCTAATGTTAACCGGAACATCACCATGTAAATGATTCACGAAATAAACGGATGTTAACAAATTATAAACAATGGAATAATATAAAATGCTAATCACTGTCCATGCAATTGTGACAGGTTCAACAACACCCTAGGTATAGATCAGAACATAGTACTAAATATGAGAACACCGGTATTTAATTTATAAAACATCGGTAATTTCTATCAAAAAGAAGAAGGAATACAAAATGATTGCTTTCTTCTCGAATCGGGAATCTAGCGACTGTGATTGCATTACTTTAGTTTGTAGCGCTCTACCGATCTCGCTCCTGGTCACGGTCCTGATACGGCGCCCAATGATTGAGAAGCGGATCGGCGTGCGGCGTCGCGGCGTTGCGGCGTGGCGTTGAGCGTCACGCGGCGTTGAGGCGTCGCGGCGGTACGCCGCTGTTGGCCACCGCGTATGTTATTTTGGCGTGCGGCGTTGGGGCGTCGAGTGAGGATGTCGCGGCGTGGGGGCGTGGCGGCGTTCGACCATCTTTATGCCTTTGCACCCTACGCTCGGAATTCTTCCCGGCTACCCTTTTGCTTTGCATTCACACCAAGTGCTGATTGATAGAAGCTACAAAATTCTGGTTTGAAATATAAAATAACGCTGAAACATAAGACAGGGCCTTGGGTGTGACTGAGTATTTATTACTCATCGAGGATTCAATTAGGTTAATAATTTATACTCCAAAAGACTAGTAATAAAATATTATTATTCATTACAAGATAAAGATATTAATAATATTATTATAATTGTAAAATTTGCGCTGTAAGGACCACTGAATTCTGAGTTTTATGAATAGTAAATTTCGTTTTCGATCAGTTATGTATTTGACTGGAAACAGTCAAATGAATAATAAATTTTGAAAAACAAGCCCCGAAAAAAAAATGTTCATAAGAATGTATTGAGTCTAAAGAAGCTGAAATAGATTAAAACGAAATTATGTTAAAGGGTGAAAATGCAATTTTTCTGAAAAATGACAAAACGGTAATTTGCCACAGAAAAATTTGTAATTTTCTAGATCTCGGATGATGAAACGGACTAGTTGAATTTGTCTATAAAATCTAGTTATCCGGTCGAATTTAGTTAAATTCTAAGACAATCAATTTGAAATTCGGCCCGACGGAGTCAGTGGACCCCAAAAGCGAGATTTTAGAAAAATCCGAAAATTTCAAATATTTAAGAATGTCCATTTAAGATAGATGGAGCCCAAAATCGGGGCCGAAATAAATTGTTTCGGAGTAAAAGCATGAAAGTGGTGCAAAATGACAAACGTGACCCGTGTCTCTTGCACTATCAATAAATCACTGATATCCATTACCTCTGTTTGTCTGAGACAGCGACAGAGAGGAGAAGGAGGAAGCGTTTCTCTCATCGATTCATAAGTTTTTCGTAGGTCGGATCTCGTTGGGTCGAGGGTTAAAGTTCTTTGACGAAAGAGCTCGAGTGGGTGCGAATGCAGATTTTGCCAAGGTTCCAAGTCGGTTTCATGAAAACCGAAAGCGTGGTGTCCCGGGGAAGTATCTTTGAGGTAGGAGTTTTCTCACAGCTTCGGATTCCAATTTTTTGTCACAGGGTATGTGTGTGTGTCGAGAGATGTTGTCAGTTTTTCCTTCGACCATGACGCTATATTTTGGCCATAACTTGGTCATCACTCATCAATTAAGTTATTCAAATTTCTGGATAAACTTCTGTGATAGGAGACATATCTCTCCTTGAAATAGAGTCAGTAAATTCCGACCCATTTGGACTCGAATGCATTCAAGTGGGCTATGTTGAATGGTTTTCCTGTCTGTTTTGAGACTCCATGACTATGTTTTGGTCATAACTTGGTCATCACTCATCCGAATTGAGTGATTTTAATTGTCGGATAAACTAGACTGATAGGAGACCATATTTCCTTGAAATAGGTCTATCCAAATTCCGACCCATTTGGACTCATAAATGCATTCAAATGGGAGTTATGTTCAGACAGTTTCCGGTTATGTTTAAAGAATTGAGTAGTCCCGTTGTTTGTTTTTAGGATATGTGCGAGTTTCGATGATCTGATTTGGGTGATTCTAGTTGGAAAGACCCTAAGAGCAAATATCTTTCAAATGAGTACAAAGAACCGTTGTCAAATTATGAATTAAGACCACAGATCTAAGGAGTATCACATCTTATTTCAGTGAGAGTAAATTATTGGATTTTGAATGAAAGGTCATACTTCTTCGTCAAGAATACTCATTTTAAGGTGTTCTTAGACTCTATGGAAGCCCATTGAGTCAGATTCCAGCCATGTTCACTGTGGAGAATAGAGGATGATCAAACATGGCTTAAAATTTATATTTTGCACCAAATTAATGATTAACTTAGTTATGTATCGATGTGAATAGCCGAGGTTTGACATAACCATTTTCATGGCTGTTGTGGGGCTATTATATTGGGTAGTAATTTCCATGAGTAGCACTAATAAAAGCATAGGAAACAAAATAGGTTGAGTTCAATTGATTTTATTCAATTGGAAGTGATTAAATGTTTAAGGGTTGCTGGAAAGTATATTATAGTTAATAAATTAATTGAACATGATTTAAGTATGGATGTTAATGGATTTTATGGATAATGTGAGGCGGAAGTAGAGGAGGAAAGTAGTTAAGGACAAATGATGGTGGTGAAGATTTTAAGGGAGAAAATGGCTTAAATAACTGAGAGTGAGGGAAAATATAAATGTTTATAAATATATATATATATATATATATATATATATATATATATATATATATATATATATATATATTTGTGTGTGTGTGTGTGTGTGTGTGTGTGTGTGTAATGTGTGTGTGTGTAGCGCCCCCATTTCCGGGGAGTCCGTTGACTACCAAATCAATAACCATGCAGACCACAAGAAGTGGATGTGAGAGTTTAGAACACTTCAAATACAGAGAAAATATCTTATGCGAGGAGCTCACGATTACTAAACTGCATATCACATCCAGAGCAAGTCAATATGTGATATATATCAATATATCAATCACATAGTAAATAAACCACATGGGCCCATCAAACAATACTAAATATGCATACCAACTATGAAACTATATATCCCATAGTTACAAGAGTTACAATATTTTCCTCTTAAACAATACATGTATTAAACTTAAAGAGTTACAATACATGTAAACATCAACAAGCCACATTTATTTTCTTCTAGCACTCGGCCTCTAGGGCGAGACACCGTCTCCTCGCACGCTCCTGTACTGTAAGGGGGTCCCACGACCAAGGTGAGCTAAAGCTGATAAGAAGGAATCGCTACTAAGTGAAAACACTCACCACTAAGTGCGGTCGATGTTCAAGTAAACACACATTCAAAAGCGAATGCATGATCTGCCAGTCTCCACATGACAACTCAAGATCCAGAGTCACTGTGACTCTCTCACACTTACCTAAGCCTTGTATAGGAAATTATTGTTTTATTAGTGGAATGACCTCTAGATGTATATATATATCAATTGGGCGCTCTCAGGCTGATTGATATATTATTTGTTTAATGGACTACCCTCCGATGAATATCAGGTGGGCCGCTCAGACGATTGATATTTTTAAATTTGGACTACCCTCAGATAATTAATGTTTTAGACAACCCTCGAGCGGGTTTTCTCTGGAGCTCATCTCATGCACTCACTCCTATAATCCTAGGGTGTTCAGTGCATATAGAATGCATGTATACCGGTTCAATCTCGATTGTCCACATTGAAATATATAAACATGAATATACTCGCATAATTCAAATCACACAATCATGTTATGTAATTTTACAACTCATACATCAAATTAGCTCACTTGGGCTAATGATCAAACACGAGCAATTTAATTTAAATCACTCGGCCAAACACATATTCACACAAAAATATATTTTCACAAAAATATATTTTGAGAACACTGTTTCGGGAATAGTGAAACCTAGGATTCTTATTCGAAAAATCCCTAAATCAATAGTTCGCTTAGTGAACCCATAATTCAAGCCATTCGACCCAATGCATATCAAGCAAACATTTAATGCACAAATTATCACAAAATACTTGACAGCCCGTACCCTGCAATTTGCTCAGTCTTGTTCCAAGAGTATATCGGTCGGTCCCGAGGTTTAGGACCGTCAGGAACAACCCACCAGCGGCCTCATTCGACTCAAACATCGACAAAACACTTAAAATAGAATAAAACTCAATTAAGAGAAACCCCTACCTCAGGGAGTTTGAAGAAACTCCTAAATCCTGGCTCTCCCACATGACCCTCTCCGTAGAGCGAGTTCTCCCTCTTGTACCGAAGGCTAGACGGTTGGATCAGTCTGAAATCTAGAAGAGAATGTTCTCTCTCAAAACCTCTCAAACGAAAGCTACTGGATCTCCCATTTCTTTCCTCACGTTTTTCCTCTTGGCTTAATGAAGGAGAAGAAGCACTATTGACAATTTTGTCATTTAGTGACTTAAAATCAAATTCCAAAAATGACCTTTATGTCCCTCTTTTACCAGAATCGATATTCGGCACTATCTCGGCCGTCCATTTTCGTCATTTCTCTACTCATACCACTTATGGTACATGAGTACTTGTTATATGTGACTTTCGTCGCATCGAAAATCGTTTTACGGCACTCGAAAAACGTGCCAACTCCGATTGTCTCGGAATATTATGAAATTTTACATGCCAGCTAGATTTTGCGAGACGATTCCAACGGTACAATCCGTTTAGTCATCCGAGATCTAGAGAATAAATTCCAGATTTTTAATCGAAATAACAATTTTGTTAGCAAAATTACGATTTTGCCCTTTTTCCATAAATTGGAATTTCTCGAGGTCTTGTTCTCCCACTCCTTAAAGATTTCGTCCCGAAATTCGGGACAATCACAATCACGCTGTGCACATGCAACGCGCCCTCTACCATGCATGTAAAAGCAGGTCATTTAAATTTTAAGCGACTTAATTCGTACCTTCATCCCTAAGCAGGGATAGGTGGCGCGTGTATCCTCACGGCTTTCACGTTGACTCCTCCACTTCCGATGTGCCATAGCACTCTCACGGCCTCACGGTGCTTGCGTGCCAAAACACGATCACGGTATCAACAATTCACATCCCGGTCCCTCCTCGAAGGTCCCATCGGAGTGTCGAGCTCGATCTATCCCCGATCCACGCGTGGTGGATGCGGGTATACTTAGAACATGGAGCCGTGAAATACCCTGTGGACACCTAACATGTTGGCGAAGTACTTGGCTAACCGGTCTGTAGCGGTGCCTACCCTCTCGAGTATCTCGAAGGTCCAGTAAACCTCGCGATGGCTTCCGCTTGCCCGAACCTGACCCTCCTCTCTAGGCATCACCTTGAAGACATAATCCTGACCTCGGGCTCCTGGGAGGGTCGGCGTCGCACATCCGCATAGCTCTTTCAGACTGAGCGGTGAGAAGACATTGTCGTATCAAGCTCACCTTCTTGGAGGTGTCTCTAATCGGATTAGGACCAGTGATGGAGCTCTCTCCCACCTCGGTCCAAACATAACGGTGTCCTACATGGCTGCATACAATACTCATCACGGTGCCATCGTATACTCGCACCAGTAAGCGTTGTTATGGCAATTCCACTAAAAGGAAATCTCTTCCAGGCGCCCTTATGATCAGGGCGCATGCTCGTAGCATGTCCTCTAATAAGGCTGTGACGCCCCTTTCGGGGGTCCACCGTGAAGCGAGAATCTCGAGAGATCTCTCGCTCGTAATCCGGACACATCGGGTAAACTCTCACACCACACCACAAGGGAAGGTATCTATACTTGGCTTCACAAAGGCGCCCGCCTCTAAGCCCCGATCAATATGCGTGTCAGTATGACAGGCTGGAGTCTCGATTCTTGACAGCGATGGGCACATCATCTCATCCATCAAGCGACAGTCCAGCCCGGCTTGATAGGTCTACCACCTAGGTCCACGCTGCTACGCGACTTTGATGCGTCACGACTTTGACCTCTGGCCTTGGCGATCGTGTGATGAGTGCTTGTATAGCACCCGAAAGCGAAACTAGTTCCTCGACCCGTACTAGGGTGTGGAGGAATGGCGTATACTCTCTCTGTCCCTAGCTAATTTGCTTGGAATTTGCATTGTCCCAGTTTTAGGATCCCTTTGTCTGCAGGCGATCCAGTGGCTCATTAACCGATCCTGGCCCCAGTCACCGAAACTGGTGTGAAGCGAAGTCTTACGCCTCTTCCCGAACCCCAGGAGAAAACTGATCCTCCCTCTTGCTACCAACACGTATCAGGAGTGTTCCAAGTATCTCGATCTCTCTCTATGGTCAGACACTTGACCATTAGATCCGTGTCCGTAGGTGAAATCTATAATCCCTTACTGAATGGACAACTTCAGCCCATTCTCGAATCTCTGTAATACCGGTCGATCCCGAGAAACTATGGCATTTCGAAGATTGAAATTCGGTCTCTCGACTCATCACGCCTCGGCCTTCTCTGGGTCGTGACCTCACAGTGTGACACCACGTGTCCCATGATCTCCTCGGTAAGCTAAAACTACTTTTCTTGAACTTGGTATCTGACTGATGGTCTCTCGATGTGTAACAATCCTCAGTGATCTCATTAACCCCTCATTTGGGAGTAGATCGAAATGTCATCCGAAGACTACTACAAGATTGATCTGAATGGGGTTGGGACACCGTATGCATACGGTCCATGAATCTTTCTTCAGCGCATTCGTCGATCAAAAGGAGCCTCATGAATGGCTTCAAGTCTTTCATGCAAATCTAGCCAATTTGTCTTAGGGACTCTGTCTCCTAACCCTCGGTGATGGTAACGGTCTGGGTATCTTGGGTAGACTCGCGCTCCTCTGAATGATCAAACAAATCGTGTTCGATCCTCATTAATGGGTACCGATTCTTGATTATCAACCACATTATTGTAGACAGTTAATGCAGTCGAAGGTCTTGTCCTTCTTTTTAGCAAATAGGACCTGAGCGCCACATGGTGAGTGCTCGGTCTAATGAACCCACTTGTCAGTAGCTCCACATTGGCTAGACGCTACGAGTTCTTACCTTCGATTGTGGTGCCATCCTATCAGGGTCATGGAAATGGGCGAGTACCGGGGTGTAACTCGATGCAGAGTCTACATCCTGTGCGATGAATCCCAAGTGCGGTCTCTCCTCGTCCTCTAGGGTAGGCTGTGTGACCCAGCTAAGCGTCACGACACTTGGACTTGTATCTTTGTGCAGGGGAAGTAAAATCTTCCCTATGCTTGTCCCCACTGAAATACCTCAAGTGCAGATCTGCGTATAGGCGGTAACCCTCTACGCTCCTGTCACGATGCGACCACATAAGCCATTGATGTCGGGATGACATCGAACTTCCCGACCTATCATGAGTCGCCAGTCTGCGTGGTAAAGTCCCGAGATCTCGACTCGCGACTTCTACATATCATCCCACAGCTTCTGGCCACAATCCTAGGGGAGAATTCATCTAGCAGCTCCTCTAAAGTCTCTGAGGTCCATGCCATTTCCACCATATTTGGGCCTCATTCTCTGGCTAGGCAACATTAATAATCTGGTCGTAGTAGAGGTAATCTGTAGTCTCGGGCACCCCTTCTCGTGCGCTAAACCAATGGTGTCGGCCACCATCGGATCTCCTCCCTGTGAATGTCGGAGGATGATCATCCACAAACCTCAGGGGTTACTAGGATATCGGCCTGGCCCAGCTGCTGATGCGTGCGATGCATGACCTTTCCTGACACCTACGAGGCCTCTCTGAGGGGCCCGGTCAGTGGCGGCTGGTCGGTGTCGGTGGTGCTGACCGGTGCCAGTGGACGTCCTCTGCGATCCTCGTCCTCACTTCTGCCATTTACACAATTAACACAGCAGCGAGAATCAACAATTTTTCATTTGATCCCAACTAGTAAATGCATATCTGTTCATATAATAGACCAGCTGACCATGGAGCCCGGCCAGTTCATTTCTAAGTGGCCATTTAAATTCCAGCCACTCAATTCATTATTTCAATAAAATTCTAAGCTTTCTTGTTCGGTATCCAAATCCGCAGGTCTTTAGTTCTTTAGCATTCACCCTTTTCCTATACACATTACCATGCATATAGTTTCCCTACGCAACTCTTTGCGCAATGAGATTCGATTGGTAATTAAATGTCTGATATCTCTAAAGCGTAACCACATTTTAGGAGCACTGTCATACACATAACTTTCGATTTATCATGATCAATTTTGCATTTAAAATATTGTTTCAACAAAAATTTTATTTTGAATTTTATTTTAAAATTTTATTTTCCAAAATTTTATCAAATTTTATTTGATTTTTATTTCAATTTATTTTAATTTAATTTAATTTAATTTTTCGAAATTTTTTGATGACAGTGTTCATTTAGTGACTGGGAATAATCTTGATCAGGCAGATCAAAGCGATGCAGATTGAGCCGGGTGCTCGATTGCACCAACTGGCCCGGCTGTGTGCGGGCGCGCCCTGGCAGTAGCGTGCGTGCCGTGTCGCAAGCTGTTGCGGCCGTGTCGTGGGCGTGGCCCGGCCAGTGTCGCGGCTGATGGTAGATGTCGCGACCTCATGCCGCGCTCCCCATAGCCAGCCGTGACGCCCAGGCGCCCCGTGCCTTGTCCGGGCGCTGCTGTAGCGCCGGCGCTCTTTGTATCGCGTGGGGCGAGCCTCCCTCTGTCCCTGAGGTTGGTCGTGTGTTGCAGCCTCCGGCCCCAGCGATCCGGTGTGCAATACACTTTGCTCCTGACCCACCTAAGGCCACTATGTTGCAATACAAATCCCTATCTTGCAATACAATTACCCTAGCCGGTACAGCTGAAATGCCAATCTGAAGCAGGTGTATTCTTGATACATCATTACATCCTAGGTTCCTCAACATGTCCCTGAGATCTTGTGTTGCAATCACAGTCTCATTCTCTTAAAATCTGATTGGGTAGTAGCCCATTTAAAATCTGCACCATTTTTTTTTTTTTTTTTAGTTTCCTTATAAATATTTTTTCCGGCAATTGGAAAAATCATAAAAATCAATTTTTCTTATTATTTTTTTTTAGGTTGAAAATTACAAAAATTATATACTTTATTTTTCTCCATTATACTTTCGAATAAATTTCTAAAATTTATTTTCTTCATTTTTCATTTTTGGACACTCAAAATAAATTTATAAAAATTTATTTTACCCCATTTGCTGAATTTTACTACTTGTAAAATCATAGAAAAGTCTTTCTCCTCATTTTTTTCATTTTCCAGAATACACAAATAAATTTCTAAAAATTTATTTTCTTCAGTTTTACACCACATAAAACCTTAGAAAATTATTTTCTTCAATTCTCATCCAATAAATTTATAAAAATTTATTTTCTCTGATTTTCTTCAACTTAGAAAATTATTTTCATCACCTATAGACCAAATAAATTAAGAAAATTTATTCTTTCTCATTTTTTTTGTTCCAGTTTTGTACACTGTACAACTCAAAATATTTTTTCTAAAATATTTTCTAACACATCCATGTGCTAATCACCAAGCACACATACAACCTCACACATGAAACAAGTCATGCACTTGAAACACAATTCATCAAATCACCTGAAAACACGCCAACCTACGTGCATGTAGTGTCTACAATAAGTAATTCCCTAGGTAATCTCATACCTAAGCTAGGAACAATCGAACCACACCTAGTGGTGATGTCTTACTCGACTATGGCTAAGCCCAAGCCATATTCTCTAGGTTTCACACCTACCTCCATCAAACCACCCAGTGGTGATGGATACCAAACTTAGAGCTCCTAGGTATTCGTATACCTAAGCTCTACGATACGAAGCTGTGGCGCCCATTTCCGGGTCCGTTGACTACGAATCAACCGCGGAATACAAGTGGATGTCGGGTGCAGACGCCACTTGAAAATATGCGAGTCTCCTTTGTGCAGGGAGCTCTACCCGATTCTAAGGCTTTGCATATCCTGTCCCGAACAATCCAGTATATCACGTATATATCCAATATATCCAATCACGCAGTATCTGCCACTTGGGCCCATAAACAGTACTCAATATACATACCAACTGTAGTCCGACTATATATCCATAGTTACAAGAGTTACAATATTTTCACTCTTAAGCAGTACATGTATTAAACTTAAAGAGTTCTAATACATGTAAACATCAATAAAGCCACATTTCGACTTTCTTCTAGCACTCGACCTCACAAGGCAAGACCATCTCTCGCACGCTCCTGTACACGTAAAGGGGTCCCACGCGGAGTGGATAAAGCTTCGATGGGAGAATCGCCCTAAGTGGGCTACTCGCCTAAGTGCGTGCAATGTTCAAGTAAACACATTCAAGCAAATGCATGATCCTGCTTGAATGTCTACATGACCCGACTCAGATCCGAGTCCTCACCGACTCTCTCACACTTCGCCTAAGCCTTGTATGAGAATTATTGTTTATTAGTGGACAACCCTGGAGTGTATATATATCGATTGGTAGCTCAGGCAGTTGATATATTATTTGTTTGTGGACTACCCTCCGATAAATATCAATTGGGCCGCTCCGACGATTGATATTTTAAATTTGGACACCACTCGATAATTAATGTTTTTTAGACAACCCTCGAACCGTTTTCTCTAAACTCATCTCCTTTCCTCCTATAGTCCTATGAATTGTTCAGTGTATGGAATGCATGTATGTCGGTTCGTCACGGTCCCCAATCGCATCTGAAATATATACGCATGGAATATACTCGCATAATTCAAATCACACAAATCATGTTATGGCAATTTTACAACTCATACATCAAATTAGCTCACTTTGGCTAATGATCAAACACGAGAAATTTAATTTAAATCCCTTTCGGTAAACACATATTCACACGAAAATATATTTTCACAAAAATATATTTTGAGAACCTTGTTCGGAATAGTGAGAAACTTCGGTTACTATTCGAAAATCTAAATCAACGGTTCACTTAGTGAACCCGCAATTCACGGCCATTCCCGGCCCAATGCATATCAAGTAAACATTTAATGCACAAATTATCACAAAATGCACCCAACAGCCCGTACCCACACACGGTACACTCGATCTTGTTTCAAAAGTATATCGGTCGGTCGAGGTTTGGGACCGGATCGAACTGACCTCACGGCCTCATTCGACTCAAACATCGACAAAACACTTAAAATAGGAATAAAACTCAATTAGGGAGAAACCCCTACCTCAAGGAGTTTGAAGAAACTCCCTAAATCTAGTACCCACGCGAAGCCCTCTCCGTGTAGAGCAGTTCTCCCTCTTGTACCGAAAGCCGCCGACGGTTGGATCGCGTACAAATCTAGAGAGAAGTGTTCTCTCTCTCTAAAAACCTTTCAAACAAAAGCTACTTGATCTCATTTTTTTCCTCACGTTTTCCTCTTGGCCAATGAAGGAGAAGAGGCACTATTGACAATTTTGTCATTTAGTGACTTAAAATCAAATTCAAAATGACACTTTATGTCCATAACTGCAAGGTCGATGTCGTACTATCTCGGCCGTCCATTTCGTCATTTCTCTACTCATACCACTTATAATTTTATGAGTACTTGTTATGTGACTTTCGTCGCCGAGAAAATCGTTTTCACGGCACTCGAAGCCTTGTGATGCCTGAAAAAGCGTGCCAACTCGGCTTGTCTCGGAATGCAGGAAATTTTGCGTGCCAACTAGATTTCGAGACGATTCCAACAGTGCAATCCATTTCATCATCTGAGATCTAGAGAATAAATTCCGGATTTTTAATCGAAATAACAATTTTGTAAGCAAAATTACGATTTTTGCCCTTTTATAAATTGGAATTTATGGGTCTTACAAATATATATATATATATATATATATATATATATATATATATATATATATATTAATGTTTACCAATGTATATGTTTCTACTACCATAATATCTTTATGTTATAAATGTTCAATGAAAAAAGAAATGTGGTTTTCTTGACTTTAAATTATGTTGAGAAAATATGAAATGATTATGGTTTCCATAGTTTTATAAAGCATGTGTTGAGAAAATATGAAATGATTATGGTTTCCATAGTTTTATAAAGCATGATTTATGGTTTCTATATGAAATGAAATGTTTATGAATGTATATTTTATATATACATGTTTGTATGAAAATGTTTGAATCCATGGTTGCCTATGTTACAGATAAAGTTTAAAGGAAAGTCGACTAAAGTACTTTACGCGTGCATGGTACATGGGAAAGGGATAGGATTTTTTTTTATAGAGGGAAGGGAAGAGTGATGCATATTGCCATGCACGTGAAAAGTATAAAAAGTTTACCGGCGCATAATGTGATTTATTCCATAGTGCAATGGTATTTAAAAGAAAGTCACGATTTATCAAAGGTTCCTTTTAGGTCATCAGTGATCGTAAGACTGTTTCCTCGGAAGTTCTTTCATGGACCAACGGTGGTTAACGGTAGGCGGGTTCCATTGGATATGACGGATTCAAAAAGGAAAAGAAAGTATATTGAAAAGATATGTTGATGCAGATTGTTTTACATTGTATTTGAACTATATGGAAAAGAAAGTAAAGTAAATGTTTATTGAAATGATATGTTTATACAATTTTTTTACACATTGTATTTGAACTATATGGAAAAGAAAGTAAAGTAAATGTTTATGAAAATGAGATCTCTATACAATTGTTTACACATGGTATTTGGTATATCACAGAGCGCGTTATTTCACATGAAGCTTGTACTCTCGGCTGAAGCTCCTTTAAACTCCACGCCATTCCAAATGTTTTATAAAATGTTTCGACGAGGGGCGGCGTGCGGATTCAGGCATCCTCGGACGGTGACCTCCTCATCGACTGACCACTTTTTGAAATTGTATAGTTCTTGTTGTAAATAACTACTTGTGCACCTTTCTTTTGTGATATATATATGTTTTAAAAAAATGAACTACGAGAGCTCTAATCCTCTGTTTGGTAGAGGTACGTAGACGGTTGGTTGTAATTCCCGACTTGAGCCCACCAGTTATATAAAAAAAAATTGTTTATATATCTATAGTGTTCAGAAAATGATTTTAAAGTTTGATTTGAAATTGTTGTGGTGGACTTGATGTCCTATTGTTGGATGTGGAGTAAATTAAATTATTTTATTACAGGTGTTGTAAATTGGGACATGTCCAAAAAATAGATGAAACTCTACCCAACTTTCTATAAAATGTTTAATCGTATAAAAAGGGTTTAATGTTTAAAAAAAAGGTCCTTACATGTTTCATAATTTTAATGGAAAACATAACTGTATAAATGGGTTCGCTCCACAGATTCACTTTTAAAAAGGTTTAAAAGAAATGAAAGGTTTTTTTTCAAATCCGTAGGAGTGCCGGGAGGGTCCCCCGAGCTAGGAAAAAGGAAACCCGGGTTGGGTCCCTTCAACGTGGTATCAGAGCCCAAGGTTTTGGAAAATGTTTTGGTGTTTTGAAAAGTCTCCACGTCCTAAAATGATTTAATGTTTTATTTAAAGGTGCACGAGTTATTTTAATAATTTAAATGTCATATGAACTATATAACATATGATATGTTTAAATGTTATAGAAAATGTGTCATCGAGGCCGTCCAGCTTAGAGGAGAGTTTCTGCGAGGTTATCATCCAGGTGAGGAACATATAGATAAGTCATTAATGTTCGTATTCCGCTCACGTTTTCCTTGAGCCTTCACGGCCGGGGACCATCCCCGCATCCCTCCGAGAGCCAGCGGGGTTAATATACAGCTTGATCAAATGAAAACAGTTTAGCCACAGCATTTGTCAGCCCGTGACCAGCGGTGTCCATTGAGAGAACCAAGGAAATTAGGAGCGAAAGAAATTGTAATGAGTAGGGATCCCGAAAAGAGCATAGTCATGGCTAAAGGGTAATGAGAGGTGTTCGAGTGTTATGGGATGCTCAGGTAAGGCAGATGGTGACATATTTTGCTTTCCTATTGAGAATGAGAACACTTGGTTGGTGGAGATGCAATACGAGAGGCGATTTCAGGTGTCACGGACTCAGTTTAAGAGGAACAAATTCTACCTACGATTACATAAAGATCAAGAAAATTGAAGAATTTTTCAAGCAGGCAAGGGACCATGTCGGTGACAATTCTGAAAAGTTCTCGAACTAGTACAACATGTTCCTCTATTTTGTGACCACTAGGTACAGAGAAAAGTAAGAGGTTTAACGTGGGCCCCTGAGAAAGGTCAAAGGCATTTTGGCGTCGGTCTCTCATACTCAGTATGGGCCAATTGGTTGGTGCCATCGGGATAGAGAGGAGTTTAGGATTAGCTCCTCAGGATTTTACATAGGGTTAAGTAGAGCCAAGAGAGATGGATCTACTTGGACTCGAGGGGTGGATCATTAAAAAGTCAAAGGGAGAAAACCACCATTGGAAGCTAGTAAGACAGAGTGGAGGTAGCGATCAGGTCGAAGTTCGATAAAACCACCCATTTGCAGAACTTCTTGACCCAAAGCGACAATGCGGTAAGTGTGGAAGGTTTCCTGAGGGAATCACCGGATGGGAGTGGAGTGTTAGATTCTGGTGTGGATAGTCAAGACATTTTGCAGATGTCCTGAGTTAGCCTCTGGTAGTGGGCCGATACGAGGGACACCATCACGAGGAGGCCATTTTCGAAGCGAGTAGGGTTAGGATCGAGAGGCACCGGTAGAGGTTCTACTCCTTCCGGTGGAGCCTAATGTACCAGTGGGGTCGGCCACGGGAGGACCTCCCGGGCGGCCTGACCCGGGCCAGGTATTTGCGGTTACCCCGGCATGATGCGTCACCCGCTCCGTGTTATGGCAATTATGATTTGATCTTTGACCGTGATACTCATATTCTTATAGACCACAGGTACATTCTTTATTTCACCACTATGAGTTTATTTCAAATGCTAATGTGGAGTCCTAACCTATAGACTGCAGCATAGTGGTATCTCTTCCTACAAGGGATTCACGGCTAGTAGAGAGTGTTTATATGGATAGCAGGGTGATTATTAGAGGCTAGGAGTTTCTTGCAGACTTGATATTATTAGACATCCATGACTTTGATGTTATATTAGGCATGGATTGGCTATCTAGACATCATGCTATAGTGGATTGTTATAGAAAGGGTTGGGTTACGTAGACCCGGGAGGCCAGAGAGGTTGTGTTCTATGGGTTCACGAATGCTACCTAGCATTTATTATGATAGCTTTGAAGGCTAGTAAGATGCTCCGGAAGTCATTTCAAGGGTACCTAGCTTATGCCGTTGAGGTGAGGGATAGTGATAGTCGACTGGAAGATATTCCGGTAGTCAGAGAATTTCCAAATGTATTTCCAGAGGATCTTCTAGGTATACCTCCAGATAGAGATATTGATTTTCAGATTGAATTGGCCCTTGGGATAGAACCAATCTCTAAGGTGTAACATCCCGAAATATACCCTAGCAGTTTTCGGACTTGTTTAGGGTATATTAAAAGCTAAATGGAAATTTTGGAAAAATAAAGAGACCGGAAGAGTTTACGAATCTGAAAGCAATCTTGTAATTTGTTAAGGACCTATTGGTCATAAAAGTGAAAAGATTAAGGGGTTAATGTTTAAAATCACTTCCAGAAAATGATATGTAAATAGAGGGAGTTGTAGGTTAAAGAAAATAAAGAAAATAAACCAAAATGGATTTTTAGTTTGATAGCTATGGCCACTTGCTTTAAAAATAGTTTAAGACCAAATTGGTCTCATTTTGAAGGAACCGTAGAGGGGGAGAGAAAGGAGGAAGAGGAAGAAGAAGAAGAGGAAAGAAGATGGAGAAGCCAAAGTGGGTATGGAACTAACCTTGGGTATAGAATTTCCATACAATTAGATGAGATTAGTAGCTTACTTACCTAAACTTAGGGTTTGTTAAGATGTCCTCTAACCAAAGTTTCTTGAATATAGGGTTGAGGTGAAACTACTAGGCCTTGTATAAGAGATGAATAGAAAGCATGTTTGGGTTCGATAAGAGTTCATAAGAGGTGTATTGAAAGATAATTTGAGTAGAAAAGAAGTCAGGAATGAAATTGAATTAAGTCTTGACATGCATATGGAATATAGAGTTGATATGGGTATCAAAAATATGTGGAAAAATATTGAAAACACCCTCATTACGGGCATTCTCGAAGATTGTCTTCTACCGGTAGAAGTTAAGTCCTACCGGTACAGCACGATTCTGGTCATTTTGGCCAAGTTCTACCATTAGAAGTTAAGTTCTACCCAGTACAATATTCTAGTTTTCCAGTTTGACCAGTTTAGTATTTTGGCCATAACTTGCTCATTTCTTATCCGATTTGAGTGATTCAAGTGGCCACTTAAAATAGACTTCAAGGAGAACAAAAAATATTTAATAAGTATCTCCAAATTCTGATTCTAGATAGCCCAAAAATTCACTCAAAGTGGGGGCCGTAGTGCAGAAGCCACATTCTGGTTCCAACTTTGAGCATGGAAGCTCATTCGGGTTGTTTCGGATGGCGAGTTCCGGTGCTCGAATTGGGTGATTCATTGGAATAGAACCCTTAGCACCTTAGCTAAATTGTGTCTGGGACATATTGTCAAAATATGAGGGTTAAGACCCAGGAAAATTAGTAATACAAACGGTCTGCCAGAAAAATCGGTAAAATGACTAGTTGGCATGAAAATGCCATAACTTTTTGGATGATCGAATGGATTGATTCCAATAGATATGTTCATAAAACATGAATATGATATTAATAGGATATGTCATAAGATATGATGAAAGTATAAGTCATAAGATATGATAAGATATGATAGGATATGTCATAAGATACGATAGTCTAAAAGTACACAATTGATAGACACATATGAATATAAGATTATATGTTGTGAACATATGATTGTCATACATGAGCAGATAAGATGGAACATGATAGAAATATAGAAAGTATATGAGTAGATAAAGACATGATAGAATATGTAAATGATAGGAATATAAGATAGACATGCGAAATG
Organism: Tetrastigma voinierianum; assembly: GCA_016808115.1. NCBI lineage: Eukaryota > Viridiplantae > Streptophyta > Magnoliopsida > Vitales > Vitaceae > Tetrastigma > Tetrastigma voinierianum. The sequence goes on from JAEQBH010006175.1 coordinate 58,623, forward strand.
AATAAAAGATGGAACAGCCAAGGAACATATGATAGAAAGACATAAATGATGAAACGATAGAGATAGCCAAGATGACAAAGCATAGGAATGAGAACAATTGCATAAATGATAGGTACATATATGAAAATGTGAATGAGTGAAAGCCTATGATAAGTTATAGAAAGTAGGATAGCTAAATCATGATAGAAATGTATTAATGATATAAGAGATATATGAATATAGAAAGCTATATATGAATATATGATTTACAAGAGTGCATAGATGCATTCATGAAATATGATAGACAAAACTAAATGATAGAAAAGATATGAATATATGTATTATATATATATGAGAACCGAAATGTGAAACTACGATTGTGAGAACTAATACGAGTAATGTAGCGATAGTATATATACATAAGCAAATATGATAGCAATAGTTATTCATGCTTATGAGATATGTCTGAAAATGTAATAAAGCTGATTTATGCAGCTTAGGACTGATATAGGGATAGATGAGCATGCCTATAGGAAGATACGATCTTTGCGGCATATTCATAGACGAATATTGAGGCCACAGTTTGGTGGAGTGATATAGATCCGTTTGGATCGAGGGTGGCCCACATGAAGTCACCTGATAGACGAGATCAACGCCTGTAAATACGGTGATAGGCACAGCTACAGTGCAGGTAGCATATGACATGGATTCACTGTCACCGTGCGGTGACGATACCTTCGGGTATTAACCGGGACCAGGAGATCCTTTGTTTAAATTACGGTATTAGTGCCTTCAGTACACATAGTTTCAGTATCAGCTTGGGTATTTGCGGACATGAAACCAAAGGCCGATATGTATAGAAGATACTTAGGCACGATATGAGAAGCATATAGCACTGTCACGATAGAAAATATCTGAACGATTACAAGAGCAAAGTACATTATAGCTGGATATGAAAATAAGTATATGAACCTGAAAAGTAATGAAAGTATATGAAAGCCTGAAAGTAGATGATAGATAGAATATGAATGTATGCGATAGTACAATTATGAATATGTATGTATGAAAGTATACGATATAAGCAAGTGACAGAAATAGCTTAAAGTATTTGTGATAGATAAGGAATGATATGATATCTGTAATAGTATAAGAATCTCTGATAAATCATAGAGCTAGAAGATGAAAAAGGTATAGACTAGAGACATGATATGTAACATGAAAAGAATAAGACATTGAAAAGACATATGACAGCGTGAAAGATAAACACATGACAAGTATAGGAATAGCTGCAAAGAATAGAAATAGGAATATAGTAAAAGTATAGATAAGGGAATGAGTGAAGTCATAGAATATGTAACCAGAAAAGATTGACATGAAATAAAAATGTAGAGATGATAAATAATTAAAGTTATATAAATGTGTATAGATGAATGGCCTTCATATGTATAAACATGACCAGTGCCATTGGTGGTTGTCATGCTTATGTTCCCACTAAGCGTAAAGCTTAGCACAGTGTTCAATCAGGTATGTAAATGCAGCGAGAAGACAAAAATTTGGGGGCCGGGGCGTTCACGTGACAAGCGGGCCATTTCGAGAGATAGGTGCTCATCAGTATTGCCAGCGATCTCTAAAGTTTTGTATTAGAAATGTACTATATAAGTATTTGTATAAGTAAATGGGACTCTATATGTGTGTATAGATTGTGATGGACACCACTTCGGTGGTAGTTCTTTTGTATATGTAAAATTATTTTTGTTATTACAGAAATTATTTGTATACCTGAGAATGCAGTGCACGGCTACGAGAAAGAACAGGTCAATAAGAGTCCCAGTAAAGTATAGTATAGTATATAGTATAGATAGTCTCGCGCTCCGGACTGCAGGTCGGGCCAAGGATCGGGGCGTGACATAAAGGCACATACGGATAGCTCCTTTAAGTTGAAAGAATTGAAATGCGGATGGAAGAGCTTATGTGTAGCGCCCCGATCCGGGAGTCCGGTCGACCACACGTCCACTGCGAAATACACGTGTCTCATATCATGAGACCCATACATCAGTAAATGGCCACATTGGCCCATACATCCATACTCCATAATGTATATTTTATACAAAAATGAGTTAATTTACAATTATCCAAAACTGGGTCTTTTACCCAGATTTTTACAAAATACATAACAAGGCCATATATGGCCATTTCTTCGTCTCTAAGACCTCGGATGCATCCCATCCCCAGGTGAACCTTCGGTACCTGAAATAATTTTCCCTCGACAAGGTGAGCAATGCCCAGTAGTGGAATTATCCTACATGGGTTAGTCCCCACCTAAGTGCACATGTAATGGCAACGAGCCACATTAGTAAAACATCACGAGTCCTACTCGAATGTCTGCATGGTATGAATGAGAATGTGACCCACTCCTCCATGTCTGAGGCCTCACTAACTCCCTCACGCATGCCTAAACGAGTGTGAGAAAGTGCATTTTCAAAACAAAAGGTTTTGTTCTCGAAACATCACTAGAGTTGGGTAAAAATGCATTGGACAACCCTACGAGGAGTAGATGTGGGTAATTCTGTGATCCTTAGAGTGCATCTCAGGATGAAGCTGATGTTTGGACAACTCTCAAAGCGATTCTTGGGAAAATCTTTCTTGAAATTCTTTTCACAACCATTTTCCTTTTTTTTTCTTTCATGCCATGCACTCACTGTGTTCCTAGAGTTGCCGGTGCATATGAATTGCATTATGCCATTTTCATACAACACATGTCAATATATCCATCATGCATATATTAACAAAATTCACATACTAACCACATGTTATTTATTCATAGCAATAACATCACAATTAGCTCACATAGGCTAATAAGCGATTGATTTCAATATTCATGCGCGATTATATTTCGTATAATTGAAGCAATCGTAAACACATTAAATTCCATGCATTAACAATTCCTTTCCCGCACTCCAAGTCATTCATTTTAGAAATATTTTGCAAGCAACACATGGACAATTTTAGTCAATGATCATTATTTGTTTTAACGAGTCAAAATAGTGTGTGGGGTATCAGAAAGCTACACTTGAAATTCTAACACTCGATTACACTCAGGAGGGCAGAAAACTCACGGCCATTTCAGCTCCAATTACTCCAACCACAATTTAACACACAAACAACACATATGGACCAATAACGGTCAGAAAATGCATCGAGGCACTTGAAAACGGATTTAGAATTTCCGGCCCATTCAATCCCGAGAATTTTGGGACTAATCGAGCTTGACACTCACGGCCTCATACCATCAAATCGTTAACAAAGCTCTTAACCAAAAAATTAAATCAAGTAGGAAAGCCCTACCTTTGGGAGTTTGTGAAACTCCCCAAGCCGTGCCGCTGACGGCCTTCTGAGTGAGGAGAAACTTTGCTTCTTGCCTCGTCGGAAACCGACGGTCCGATCGCCAAGAAATCTAGAGAGAAGTTGGACTTTCTCTCTCTAAATTCTATTTCTCCCCTCCACTGCACGTACCAGGCCAAAATGGAAAGAAGACGTCTTTTTCTTTTCATTTAATTCCCTTTTTGTCCTCTCACTTGCCCTTGTCGACTTCGAATTTGGTTGACTTGGATTTCTTATCCTCTTATCCACTACTTTGGATTCCATCCACTTGGGGGATTATATGTGCATGTAGATTTGTGAGCTCAAGTTGACTAATTACGCACATAACACGTAGCCTTTGTGAAGCCGCATTTCAAAATGTCTTAGAGTGTCACTTATTCTGTTTCGTTCTTGTGAAAACGTCACAATTTATTGTCTCGATTCGACGAAATTCAACATGGTAGCTAGATTTCGCGAGACAATTCCAATGATGAAGTCTGGTTCATCATCCGAGATCTAGAAAAATTCCATATTTTGACTGAAATTATCATTTTACCCTTTTTGAGAAATTTAGGATTTTCTCGAGGTTTCACATTGTGAGTAAGGGTTTTGTCAGGCCGAGTACTTCGCCTTGGGGAGCTCCTATTCTATTTGTGAAGAAAAAGGATGGAATTTTGAGATTGTGTATTGATTACAAAGAGTTGAATAAAGTGACAATATGAAATCAATACCCGCTTCCACGAATTGATGATCTTTTGAATAAAATTCTGAGGAGCGAGGGTATTTTCGAAAATTGATTAGAGGTCAGGTTACCATCAATTAGAGATCTAGTCAGAGGATGTTCCCAAGACAGCTTTTAGAACACGGTATGGGCATTACGAGTTCTTAGACATGCCATTTGGACTAACTAATGCCCCAGCTGCTTTTATGGATCTTATGAATAAGATCTTTCGTATATTTAGATCGGTTTATTATAGTATTCATTGATGACATTTTGATCTGTGTGTGTCGAGGCGAGTGGGAAGATCATGAGGAGCATCGAGTTGTTTTACAAATTCGAGGAATCGGTTGTATGCAGGTCGAGTAATGCAGTTCTTGTTAGAGCGGTGTTGCCTTTCTAGGACATGTGATTTCGTGAAGGGGGTTGTTGATCCTCGAAATATTGAGGCAATTGTGAGGCCCGGAAACACCTCACGAATGTGACAGAATCACGAGTTTTAAGGTTTGGCAGGGTACTATAGGAAGTTTGTTGAGGGGTTTTCAAAGTTAGCGGCTCCTTTGACTAAATTGATAAGGAAAGAGGAAAAGTTTGTATGGTTAGAGGCATGTCAACAAAGCTTCGATGAACTAAAATGGAAGTGACCTCGGCCAGTTCTTGCAGCTTCAGGTCGGGCAATGGATCAACGGGTGTATTGTGATGCTTCGGGCGGGGCTTAGGGTGTGTGTTGTCACGACATGAAATGTGATAGCATATGCTTCGAGACAATTGAAGAAGCATGAAGCGGGAATATCAGAACCTGCGACTGGGAAATTTGCAGCTGTTGTGGTCTTTAACTCTCTGAATATGGAGGCATTACTTATATGGGGTTCCATGCGGAGTACTACGGATCTGAGCTGCGATATTTATTCACCTGAGGTTAAATTTGAGACAGAGGAGATGGGTTGAGCTCATTAAGGATTATGAGTGCACTATTGAGTACCATCCGGGAAAGGCTAATGTGGTAGTTGATGCTCTCAGTAGGAAATCTAAAGGTTCTATATCTCTCTTAAAGGTTGTATACCTCCTTAGACTTGTAGAATTGAGGTCTTTAGGTGTGAGACTAGAGTTGACAGATAATGGAGCTTTACTAAATTTACATTTCATGTTAGATCGGTCTTGATAGACGGGATAAGGGAGCTCACAGGACTCGAGATTGGTAGTGATTAAGTTGAAAGGGATTCGAGTGCAGGCGGTGAGGTTTTCGGTGCGACGGATGGTACATTGATGATGGGTCCTGGGTTGTGCGTCTCTTAGAATGAGGGAGGATTAAAGAAAGAAATTATGGAAGAGGCTCACTCTTGCGTATGCGATGCATCGAGAAACAACATGTATCATACCTTGAGGAACACTCTTAGTGGAGGGAATTTATGAAGAAAGATGTGGCAAGTTTGTCTCGGATGTCTCATTTGTCAACAAGTCAAAATTTGAGCATCAAGACTGCGGGGGCTCTTCTGATCTCTTAGGGTTAAGTATTGAAACATGTTACTTCTATTAACATATAGATAATCATATTCATTAATTGTCTTGATGAAATGTATACATTAATTCTTATTTATAAATGCAAAAATTTAGGAAAGTTCGGAAAGATAAAAAAAAAAAAACACGTATACAATCATCGTTTAAGTAAAAAATGATATGCAAGACTTGGGGAAGATTTAGTAAGTTAATACCTATTAATTTAACTTTATGAGATTTCATACATGTGAATATGGTTTTTTGATATTTATATATGTTTTCGATATACTAAACATTTTATGAAGAACTATACTGATGTTTGTTAAATTCTATAGATGGTAGCATCAAAGTATTGATAGAAACATTTTATAGAAAAAAAACAAAGAAATGGATTATGGAAACTATGATGAGGTTTTTCATACTGTGGAGAAGATTGTAAGTTCTAATTTATAAGCACAAATTTAGTGTTTGACAGTATATTGTTTATCTATTTGGAACATAACATTATAACTTTGTATTTTGTTTCAGGATGAGCTCTTGAAGGAGTCTCAAGAGAGTGATCAAAGTTATTATGGGAGTAATGATATACTTACATAGGCATTGGGAACTCCAAAATATAGTGGTCGTGTATGTGGTAAAGGGGAAACATTACACGCATCGACAGTTTTTTCAGTGTGGTTGATCATGCAATAAGAGATTTTGTGAAAGCATCTCAAGAACGACAAGCTCAGTTCGAGGCTAGCATTTTAACAAAGCTTTCAAAAATTGTACCAACTACGCCTCAATCTGATATGAGTAGTTGTAACTTGAAAACAAACCACATGGTAGTACCTGAATTTGTTGAGTGCCAACAACGTCATGTTGAAGATCAACTCCAATGTTACTAGAAGAACCTCAAATAAAGGTATTTTATTTGTTAACTAGCTTAATTTTATTATTATACAAAAACACTTGTAAACCTAAAACTCTTAGAGCTTGTCAAAGTTTGAAAAATGCAATTTGTTAAAGTATAAATGCAAACTTTCATTGACATGACTTTTAATTTACTTGGGTTCTTTAATTTTATAGATGAGAAAATGTCAATTGGTTGTAGATAGGGAGGAAAATGTAGTGACTGGCGGGACAATTATATGTGAATGTGGTCCCGACTACTTAGTAGTGGTGGATGCTCCGTACAAACCAAATACAACACTTCCAATTCCCATTCCTAATGAAATTACTACTGTTGGAAATGCTGTTGGATATGAAGTTTTGTGGCTTGCTTATTTGGTCATCCTCAATACTCATCCTACCCAGATATAGTATTTTTCTATATTTACATATAGTTTTATAAATAATATATCTTTTAACAAAAGCATAATGAGATACTTAACCTTATATTTTTTTTATGAAATCAAAAGAGTTTTGAAAAAAGAAATAAATGGGTATATAACTAAAAAAAAGGCAAATGTAGAAAATCCTTAAGATATGAGAGCTTTGAAACCTGGTTGGACTAATGTTAAATGAACAAAAAGTAAAATCAGTAGACATTCCAATTGATGTTTTTGGAGAGGGTTTTAGAACATTTCTCATGAAAGAAGATATGGATATGATAATCTTAGTAAAGGAAGTGTCGATCAATTGTATTATATTCTATATATGGTGAGAGAACTTTTGTCTTTATTAATTATCTACCTAATTACATTATAATTTTCAATTTTAGTAATATATTAAGTGCATGTAAAATATTAATAATTTGTTAAATGATTTTTTAATTTCAATTAAGCACTTGTATAAGAAGATGGTTGATGCAAAGATGAGATAACATATTGCTTTTGTTAACCCTGCATTGGTTTCTAAATCTAGATGGGAGAAGCAACGAAGGAAAATATGTCCAAGGTTATTGCAAATCGAATAATGAATGCAAGTCATGCTGAGTATATTTTTGTTCCATATAACCTAGAGTAAGTTTTATGATAGTTATAAGCTTACCATATAGTTTTTACTAGATGTCTCACTTTAATAAAAAAAAATTCAATTTCCATTGGGTGTTGGTAGCACTAGAGACAAGGACAATGACAACATACTACCTTGACCCAATGCTAAATCAACCATGTGATGATTTGAAGGATATTGTTAACATGTAAGTTTCTAGATAACAATACTTGAATGATTGATGATATATATACTTAATATTATTGTCATTGTATAGGGCATTAAGAATCCATCCACTAACAAAGCACAAAACATCAAAGAGAGAACCTACATGGGTAAAAGTTATGGTTAGTATAAATTATATCACTTTGATTGTGGTTTATAAATTTCAGTTTATAGTACTAAAGTACTAAGAACATACATTTTAATTTAAGGACCACAATGTATTAGTTTTCATTTTCATTTATAGTGTCCAAGGCAATCAGGTAGTGTGGAATGTGGATATTATGTAATGGGGCTTATGAAGGAGGTGTGATTCAAGGCATCTCACAACAAAGGTTAATTTATGTTTAATAATAAATTTTCATAATATTCCTATTGTTTACTATATCAACTTAATTAATCAAATGGTATATGTTACTCACTATTAGTTTAATGAGAAAAAATCTTATAATAAAATGAACATAAATGAAGTATGATCAAATTGGGTGCTACTAGTGACTCAATTGATTATAACTTTTGCTTGAAGGTACAATGTAATGAATTACTTTTGTTTAGCCTCAGTATGTTGCATTGTTGGTAAATTAATCATCAAAGTTAATGTAATTTATTTGATTTATTTACTTCACCCATTGTTATGCAAAGAAAATGAATAATTATCCACTAGCTATGGAAATGCCCTTTTGTGGAATGTAGTGAAAGCAAAGTAAAGAAATTGACAAAGATTATTTTGATGCAATGATAAGGTAGTACAAAATATTGTAAGTTATGACAATACCTTGTAAAAAAAATTGTTGTTCATTAGTCTTTGTGAAATCGAGAAAATCTAATTTTACGAAAAAGGATAAAATGGTCATTGGTGAAAATCGAAAATTTTAGATGCCGGATGTGAAGCGGACTTCACCCTTGGTATCGTCTCACGAAATCTAGCTACTACGTCGAATTTCGTCAAATTCTGAGATAGTCAGAATTTCACGTTTATCGAGGCACTGGGTGTTGGGTGCCGAGTGCCGTATGACAACTTGTGAGAGGTATGTGATGTGACAAAAGTCACCTACTACATGTACCCATGTGACACATTGCATGATTAGTGAGAGGATAAAGATAAATGGCTTAGATTAAGCCATGTGTCAAAAAGTCTTTAAAATCAAATTAAAGGGATAAGGATGGAATTAAGTGAAAATATTAAAATAAAGACAAAAAAGACCATCTTCTTCTCCATTTGCTTGAAACGGACAGTGAGGGGGGAGAGACTGGTTTTAGAGAGAGAAAGTATGACTTCTCTCTAGATTTCCCGGCTTTCGGACCATCGGTTCTCGTCAGACGAGTATGCGTGGACATGGAGTTTTGTGGAGTTTGACAACTCCGAGAGGTGAGGTCTTCTCTATTAGTTTATTTTTTGGCTAAGAGCCATTTTTAATGGATGGGGATTTGTTGAGGCACGGATGGTCTCTTGTTTGGATCTCCAAATGTTTGATCGATGAAGAAAAACCCTATTGTGGTGATCGATAGTCTTTGAGCTAGTTTTTCTTGTTCGTGATTTGTATTGTGATTTTGTGTTGTTTGGGTGATTGAAATGAATTTCTTGAATTGTTTATTAGCCCGTAGCCAGGCTAATTTTGATATTGTGCTATGAATTGAATAACATGATTTATGTGAGTTAATTTTTGTTAATATATGTATGTAAAATATATTAGCATGAATTGTTTGGAAATGGCATAATACATTCCATATGCACCGGGGCACCTTAGAACGATAGATGTGAGTGCATGACATGAAAGAAAATAAAAAAGAAAATGGTTGTGAAAGGAATTTCAACGGAAGATTTTCCGGAGAATTGGGTTGGGAGATTGTCCAACAATTCACGTCGGAGAAGTCCATGAATTGTTTCGGAGAGTTATCAATAGGTCGCCTCGGAGGGTTAATCACGATAGATTTTACGAACGGTAGTAAGTTTTTGAAAACAAAAACTTTTTTGTTTTGAAAGCGTATTTTCTCACATTTGGCTTAGGCATGCGTGAGGGGTACGGTGAGGACCCGAGAGGCGTGGGATTGGGCATGTAGACCATTCAAGTAAGATCGTGTATTTGCTTGAGTGTGTTTGGTTGCCATTACATGTGCGCCCAGGTGGGGAGTAACCCGTATGGGGTATCACTGCGGCGTTGCTCGCCTGTGATGGATGATGGATCATTATTTGATCTGAGGAGTGTTCGGGAGGACGGCGCTCCTTAGAAGACCTTTGAATCATGAAGCTATGTGGCTTTGGTAAGATCGTTTTGTATAACATGTATTATAATTTGAAATTTTAATATATGTTTGTATTAAAGTGATGTATTAACTCTTGAACTATGATATCTCGTTGATTGGATATATTTTTGGTAATTATAGATGTATGGGCCAATGTGGCCCGTTTATTTCATGTATGGTCTCATGAAAGCGGTTGATTATTCGGATTGTTAGTAGTCAGCCAGGCATAGGGATTAGGGGTGTCATAAGTACATTTTTGTTTCTACGTTAAAAAATAATTTTTGTTATGTATTGATCCCTTTTAGATCTTTTTTTTTGTCTCTGTTGAGTTTATTATTTTATTATAATTGCTTTCTAGATGCAAAAAATTTTTGGTAAATTGAAGAATCACATTATAATAGAATCATTGATTAGTGTTTTTTTATTGATATTAAGTGTAAGTGAGATATATCTTTTTCATTGAACATCGGACACTTTATGTCCTTTGATTTACTTTTGATTCCAAATATTTGTTTACATTCATGTGTTTTATTATATTATCTTCTAAATTTATAGCCTATGATTTCCTTTATGTTACTATTCATTTGCATATGGAATACTATTAATGCTTTATTTCCAAAACCAGTGATGAGACTTCAACTTAAATTAATCCATTTTTGCGTATGTTTTATTTGAAATGACAAGTCTAGTGAAACCTTTTTATAGTATTTCTTTGTTTATGCTTTGATACTCTACAACCGATATAGAAATTATATACCCAAATATATGCTTATTTTTCTTCAAATTGTATTTTTTGTGAATGACTTAGTTATTTTCAAATGAATATATGTTCATAATATTGTGTTGCTTTTGTATTATATTGTTCTCTTTATCTGGGATAATTTCTATTTTACCGATTTTTATATTACTTTGTGAAGGTAGATTCTAGACAGTTCAATTTTCATTGGGTGAATGTCACCACACTGGCACTCATCGAAGTAAGTAAACAATGTCTTAGTGTAGTTGGTTTAGAGAAGTTTTTTGGTTAGTTTTTATATCTAATCATATAAAAAACATGAAGATTTGTTTTTATATCAGTATTACTGATGTATGATGTATACATCTTGCAATTGTTTTCTTTCTAATATGTCAATTATGTAATTGTGTATTTCTATTAAATGATTATAAAAACATCAAACTTCATCTAAATGTCGTACAGGTATTCATTTAATTGACTTTATTTCCACATTTGAATAGAAACAAAGGCTTAATGTGGTAGTTTTGATGGAGAAGCGGCGCCTCTCGATAGGAAGATCCTCCACTACCTAATAATTAAATAACATTTTATATTCATGCGTAGATCTGCAGAAAACTTATTTGAAAATATATAATCTCTGTTTGGATCAATGGATATATGGGTAACATTTCATATCATGAAACTTTGAAATATTGTACCACCACTCATGAAACTATATTCTGCGATTTTGAATAACTATGAGATGTTATATTATGATTTATAAGCGATGATAAATTAATGCATAGTTTTTTAATGTAAAGCGAGGATGATGTACACTTGTAAGAAGTGTCAAGGTTGAACAAAATAAATAAAAATCGTGTAGCGCTCATAAAAGTATCATAATGAAATATTAAGCTAGAAATGCTTGATGAGTGTCGGTGTTTCTTCACAAAAGATGATGCTTATAACAAGTGTCACTGTATTCAAATATATACAATGACAGTCTATGTCATGACGCTTTGGGAAGCGTCATTGTGACTCTTCCTTGACACATTAAAACAAGCGATTAGATCAATTTTCCCTTACAGTGTTCTTAGGAAATTGGTTGGCTCAAAGTTTGTTCTCTTAGATTAATTGAAGTTTTCAATAATGCGAAAGCGTAGATATTTATACTAAACCTCATTAAATTTCTTGTTTTCTTTTAGTTTTTACGCCTTTAGTTATCCCTACTTATTACGTTATTTGTGCATTGGCACAACATATAACTGTGACAAGATCTAACATAGAAAAGAAAATAAAAACCCTTTAATATTTTCAAAGTAGTACTACGCACAATATACTTTTTAACATTATTGATTTTCATCGTTGAATTTTTTTTCTAACTAAGCATTGCAGTGAAGCTGACGTAAGATTTCATGAATGATCGATTTTGCAATCAACATATAAGCTTTGCAATCGATGTTCCTGTACATAAAAAATGTTGAAACGTAAAGAACTGTTTGAGTGGGAGTCCAAAGTCCCACATGGATTAGAGATAGGAAGATTATGAATTAATAAGGGTGGATAATATTCAATTGGTAAGAGACTTTTGGGTAGAGCCCAAAAACAAAACCATGATCACCCAGGTTTAAAGTGGATAATGTCAAACCATTATGAAGAGGGATGGGTTCATAAGTTTTCCGACAATTGATATGAGAGCCGAGTTCAGGCTCTAGCATGGGGTTTTTTGTTCGAAGGAAAGATTGTGGATGTGGGTCCAAAGTCCCACATGAGTTAAAGATGTTGAAAACTTATTCAAAGTTGAAGAATAATTCAAAGTTTATCTTTCAATAATTCCCTATTGATTAGGAAAGTTTTTATTTTAAATTTATTTATTTAATTATGAGAGTTGCGTTGTTTTTCACTTCTATTTTATTTCTCATCCTAAAATTCCAACATAATTATCAGGCCATAGGTCTTGAGAATCTGTGAGTGATTTTGATGGCAACGAATAAATTTTTTACGCTCCTCTCTCCTACTCTTACAACGAAAATGAATACATGCCAGGCTGTCAAAATGAAGGCATATCTAAAGTACGGAGTTTGTGGGGTTCATTAGAGAATGATCTTTGATCTAGCTCTTCCATCAATTGACATTAACAAAAATTTGAAAAAGCATGAAGGAATTTAGCGAAAGCTTTGTTTTGGATCAGTGGTGAGAAGTGCACGAAGATTTTTAGAGAGAAATACTCTAATACCAAGTGAAGGTTGATGAGAGAGTGCATCAACAAGATGATGAGACTTGCATCATGAGGTGGAGAGAAGTGCTTCACAAATTTGAAAATATGGAGAGATGTTCTCCATGGAAAAAAAAATGCAACTTTGAATCAAGGGAGAGTGTTGAAAACTGATTTAAAGTTGAAGAATAATTCAAAGTTGTCTTTCAATAATTCCTATTAGTTAGGAAAGTTTTTATTTTAAATTTATTTATTTAATTATGAGAGTTGCCGCATTGTTTTTACTTCTATTTTATTTCTCTCATCCTAAAATTCAACAAAGAAAGCGCTAGGAAGATTAAATAATGAGTGTGGACAATGAATCAGTGTGGGATCTTGTTGAGGCCAAAAGTGGATTAATATCTATTTGTCATGAGACCTTTTGAGAAACAAAACCATGAGAATCTTATGTCTAAAGCGGAGGATAATATCATGCCAATATGAAGAGGGGTCGATTAATAAGGGTATGTTTAGTTATAGTTTTTAAAAATTGTTTTCTATTCTAAAACTAGGAGGATGTGGAAAAAAAATGTTTGATTCTCTTTAATTTTTGTTCTAAGCAAAAAAATCTTAAATTGGAATAACATGATAATAGTTTTTTAAATAACACTATTTTGGTGTTCAGTGTTTTAAAGCTTTATTATGAAGCAGTTTTTAAAGCGACGAAACAATCTGGTTTTACAACAACAATGTACACCAAAACCATATAGACAAACACTCTTACGGACCTAACAACAATATCGAGGAGCTGCTGATTTTAAAATGTGCCTCTTAGGTTAGGGGTCGAGTGCATAGTGTGAACGCTCAACGGATCTGGTATGTGACATGAAACCTATGTATACATATTTTCTCACCAATGACTGATGAGCAGATGAAGAGACTCACCCAAAAAAAAGAGCATTACGAAAAAACCACTGGAATGCATTGTAATATTCAGCGTATACAATAACAGTATCCGGATTCTCATTTCTCAACTCCTTTATGGCATGTTGCAGGCGTTCATTTAAATATTCTGCAAAATCATTCAATTCTTTTAACAGGTTGATTCATCATGCTGATGTCACATTTAGTTTTAGATACAATGCAAGATAGACTGGAAGACAGACTATTGAAACCCAGGGACAACCACTCGTCGAGCACCATACTTAATGACCCTCTGCAAGTAGTTTTACAAATGAGAAAATCAAGATCCTTCAGTTTTATTTCTATACTGTTAAAATTAACACACACACTTACATGGAAAACACTAAGGAAAAGCCTAGACAGAAGAAAATCCACTATTACAAAAATAGGAGTACAGGATTAGGATATGATAGCTGTTAACTTATAGAGTCCCAAGCCATAAAATACATAACATAATTTTAGGTATTCCAAATACGAATAGGCTCAAACCCTAAAATATCGATAATGAGCTATGGGTCTTTCAATAAAAAAATCCAATCATTACAACTACACAAGCATAAAAAAATATGGGGTTTTAGAGGGTAAGTTAATTACTCTAACAGCATCGCTTATAACTTGGATAACATCAGGCAAAAAAGGTCTTTGCCTCTTCTATGGTTTTAATTTGTTCTCTCTCAAGAAGGCATTATTAAAATCATTCCCTCTTATCTCTCCTACCAGGAAGAGAGCATCTTTGAGCACTTATTGCATGACCTGCTAACAGATATAGAACTAACAATTAGGCGATTTATTTAGGTATCGCCTAAATTAATTACATAATTGAGACATGAAAGGATTATGAGTTAACAAATATGGACATATGAATTATAAGTTGGTATGAACAATATAGTAAGCTACGTACAGCCGACTAAATGTAGTAATATACCATTGCATAGAAGGATAGGTCCATAAGGTTTCCTAGCAATGATATAATAAGCCACTTCCGACTAAACTGTGTCCAACATTGTTTGATTGGGTCTCCTTATGCTAGAGTTGGAGATCCACTTCGATACCATCTATAATGGCATCATTCTAACCATTTAATTAAATGGTGAACTATTTCCAGTGTTTTATTGAATAAGTGATGTGATAAATATATATTAAGTAATTGCTATTATAATTCTTAAAAAATTGAAACACAATTTATTATTTTATAATTGATGCTACTAGCTTAAAATATGATAAAGATGGTAAGAAGATTAATTACATTATTATTGTTTGTAATTTTAATTATTAACGTAAAATAGGATTCTGTCACTATAAGTAGTTTCTACTTTTTCTTGTAAGAGGCTCCTACTTTTTAGGAATAGTGAATCCCACCCTGGAAATTAAGCTCATTTTAGAACTCAGAAAAATACTAGAAAATAAAAAATAAAAGTTAGGAAAATGATTTTTTTTTTTGTATATTTGTTATATGAGAAAATGCAATGAGGAGGCGGAACAAATCATTCTTTAAATCTACTCTCTATTTTCATTCTTAATTCTTATAATAGGAAAAAAAAACAAGTAAAGTGGGTTTAAATAAACATATAAAATTAATTTATTATTTTTAAATCTATCTTTTATTTTACTTTCAATTTTTCTCTTTTTTTTTTTTTCTTCTTTATTATTTTCTTATTTTCAAACAAATCATAAATAAAATTGTAAAGCCACAAATTGTATGAAATGAGTGGAGAGTGATGAACCTGTAGCATTGAAAAAACTAGACATCCAATCAAGCTGTACATCAAGAGAACTGTTGGTGGATGGAGAGATCCACACCTATTGCTGCAGAACAGATGTTATTAAATACGGATTTTAGCAAACAGGTCAGCTCCATTGTAAATCCGAATCATTCTTTAAGTAGGGATTGAGAAATGGAAGACCAGCTTCAAGTGCTGGAAAGTGGAAAGAAAAGCACCCAAAAAAATTGCAAAGGTTAATGACATGTTATAACATCAAATATATTATCGCAGTCAGAAATTCTTGAGGCTTTCAAAATGTATCACATCGATAAGAGAAGATTAAATACTTTATATAATGTCGTAAACTTACTCTAGATTTATATAATGTAAAGACCTGCATAAGCCTAATCTTAGCTTGAGGAGTCTGTGCCCCCTCGAATCCTCACACCATAATTACCAGCCTCCTTAATCAATAAAATCTTATATCAATAAGCTATCATCTTAAGTCTGTCAATATGCCAATATATGCCCTTCATGAACTAAATTTCTACATCTGCCACTATCTCTGCCTCCAGATTCAAGGGTCCCTCAAGCCTCCGAACCCAAGGGTCCCTCACATAATGCTTGGGGAGCATTTGCCCCCTTCCCCTTAAAATTTTGGAAAAAAAAATGTTTTTATAAGGTTTGAACCTCAAATCTTTTGTTAGGAAGAAAACTATATTACAACTAGGTCAAATATTGAGCTTTGCCTTCTAAATGCCCCTCTAAAACTAATCATGCTCCCCTAATTTGATTTTCTAGCTCCGACACTACATTAGCCCTCACGGCCTTGACACTAGCCCTCATTGCCTTCGCGTCTTTAAAACACATCTATTAATAAAATAAGATAAACTCATACTTATATAATGTCGGAACTTCCTATATGAGAGGAGGAATGTGACAGAATGAAGAAGGAAAAAGGATTTTATGCTTACCAACATAATCAATCATGAGGATGCCATTAGAGCATTTGCCAGTTGGGTGATTGAAGAATGTTTCTCCATAGGGAAACTTGCACATCCTCAAGAATTGGTGGGCATCACAAGAACTTGAAAAAACAAGAAACAGAGATATTGATATGAAAAATATTGGAAATCTTCTTTTCTTTTGGCCATTTGGTTTAATTTACTGCTTTGAGATAGCATTTGCTTTCCTTCGTTGCATGTTAATTTGTAGTAGTCGCCATGACTGATTTGAGATAGCATTTGATATAGTGGACTTTTCCTACTCTACCAGTGATTTTTTTTCCTTATTGAGGGTTTCCTCTACCCCTAATTTTTTTTTCTTATTAAGGATTTTTATGTAAATCTACATGTTTCTCCTTCTTTTTTTTTCGTTTTTTAGGTTCTGTATGATTTTCCTCCAACATTAGTTTTTATGTTTCGTGATACTTTCAAATATAGGGTTTCCTCTGTTCGTATTTTTTTTTCCTTATTTATTATTTTTATGCATATCTATATGTTTTTCCTCTGCTTTTTTTTTTCTTTGCCTATTCCCACGATATGTAAATTAAATATGCATTACGGAGCTCATTCCCAGCACCATCTTCCACTATATATAATCTTTTATAGTTTCTATATTTTGGGAAAACTATATTATGGGATAATAATTTCAAACTATTTAAAAATTGATGATTAAATAGGTTGTATCCAGATTACATTATAGTTGTATTCAATGATTACATGACTTGTATACAAGTCTCATACACTTACAACTCTCTTTATCAAATATTTGATCACATGGTGGATTGAGGTTCAAATAAGATTATTTGGCCATCGTTTTTTAAATACTTTGAAAGTGATACATCATAACGTAGTTTTTCCTTTTATTTTTACTAGGATAAGATCGCCTCGTAACATTTTCACATTGTGTGAGATCAATCCCCAATGTTCACAAATTCATTGGCATATATTTCAATTTTTATTGCATCTTTGGATTATAAAAGAAATCCAAAAGAGTAGAAGGAATTAAAGTAAGAGTAGAAATTCGAGAAGGAAAGATAAATGGGAATATAAAATAGGAAGTTGGGTTAAGATCAATCAAATCATTATTTTCTTAGAAATGGATATGATTCTTTTTAAAGTCACCTATTAAGTTGTAGAGTATTATAATGAACAGCATCTTAACACCTAAAATTTATTAAGATAGCACTTATGCATTATAAGACCTCAAATATAATTATTTTCTATAAAATTATACTAAACCATGTATTCTGTATTTTTTATGCTATATTTATAATTATTCTCAAATCAATGTGGGAAAGCACAAATTTTCTTATTTTTAAATCATTCTCCATATTCATTTAATTACCTCTTAACAAAATCTTCAGTTATGAGATCATGGGTCTAAAATATGATTATGATGAATGATATATACTATATTTTTCCAAAAATAAATTCTTTCAAATAATGAAAATTAGTATAGATAAATAAATAAATTAACCTAAAAGTTGATAGATTGAGCTTGGCATAGATTAACACATAACTTCAATCACCACATAATAAAACTAAAGTTAAGCCTTTAATAATTGATTGTCATATAAGATAAATTGTCAGCATAGCACCATTTATGTAATTGTATCACAGCAAAGCCTCTAGATCTAGTGGAGGAATTTTTCTTTACATTTATTTTTGTTATTTACTTATTTATTTATTTTCAAATCAAAGTCATTTATTTCAATATTATGGAAGTGGGGTTTATTTGTTTGGGAAAAGTATGTCTCAAAATACCAATTCGGAGCTAAGGACAAAGAAGGTATGAAAAATAGGAAATGCATGATTTAAAACATGTCATAAAAAATAATTGGATTTCGAATAAATTTACTATCTTAATTAACTCTAAATACTGTCTAAACCAATTATTTAAGGTAGTAACTTAAGTAATTAAGATAATACTTCTACAGACATGTGATGAAATTATGTATTTTCATTTTTATCATTAGAAAGGGTAACAGTCATCAGTTCTGCAACCACTTTCAACCCACCACCATTAATGCCATTGAAGGAGCATTATCACAAAATTCTCTACTAGGGCTTTTTCTTCAACTACTTGGTTCTGCAACAAAAACTATGACCATAGATGCCCAAAATGTCATCCCAACAGTGACTTTTAGAGCATTCTTTTGGGTCCATTCTTATGATTTTTTTTTAATTTCTAGAGGTACTGATCAAAGTTGTATATTTTTTTTTTCTCTTCTTTTGTCATTTCATGGTATATAAATAGAATATTCTTCTAGTTTATAGGGGACTAAAATGGTAAATAGGTGGAATGAGCATATGGAAAAAGGGAATAGTGTTATAATCAAATGACATAATAAAGAAATACAAATAAAGGAAAAACATAAAATTTACGTGGAAATCTTTATAGGAAAACAATTATATAAGCAGAGGAGAAAACTTTACTATAAATTTTTTAGAAAGATTACAAAAATTCTAACGGAATAGAAAATAAACCATAATATGTTAATTTATAAATGCGCGTAAAGATTGTACCGAAGGGTCAGTTGTGTAGGCTAAGCTTGGGCCTTCTCCGATCTCTGACAAATCCGTATTGCCCAACTTTTATAGTATGAAGTATGCAGCGGCGTAGTCGACTTGGCTTTAAGAAAGCCGTTTGGGTCATGCATCGTGAATAGAAATTAAAATAAATAAATCTTACTCTGTAGTTATACAGAATTGAAATGTAAACATCTGTTGTGGTTATTAGATTTTTATGCAAAATTTATGCTAATAATAAAATTCATATTTTGGCTACTCAAGACACAAGCCATTGATCAATGGAGTATGATTTGTCAAGTCCATTCGAATCAAAGCAATTCTAGTATTTATTGAGACAAATACATATATCTGATGGATTCAATTATGTATATCTAATTACTTGCCCACATAACCCTTTAAATGGATTATTTCAATTAGAGCAAAAACAAATATATTATAACCTTAATGATAAAATTGTTTAATTTTCGTTTGTGTACAAGGATTCGATATTATGTTATGTCTTCTATCATACCAATTATATCATTAATGGATAAACTATAGATAAGATACTATCCCTCATTATTAAGTAATAGTATATACATATCTCTTAATAATTAGTTTAACCTCCTTAATCATGATTATCCAATTATATTTTTATACCTTCTTTGATCTAAGGAAGAGCTTGCAATTCCCTTTCTATAAGAGACTTTTCTAAAATTGTTAACATTTTGATCATAACTTCAACACCTTGTTCAAATAAGCATGATCATCGTATGATAATACTTAATCATTATTTTTTTCAATGAAGAATTGTGTTCCAAGGCCTGTTATTTCTGGTTAAACTAAAAAACATGTTTAAATTCATGTTTTATTTTACAAAAAGGTAAATTCAAACAATATTAACATTTCAAAAACATCTCAAACAGCTCTTATCTTTGTATTTGGTCCATTCTCTCAAACATCATGCCACCAATTTAACATCGAAGTAGTTGATTAAAAATTCTATGGTCTAATCATATATCTTGTGCCACATAACTTAAATTGGTAGATTAGAATAAGACATCTAGTATCCACAATAGAAAACTTTATTAGTGTACACATATAAAGAAAAAAGATTGATAAAAAGACAGAGTGAAAAACCAACATCTACATTGCCACATGAGATGCTAAGCAAGCAATACTGAAAATAAAAAATAAAATGGCAAATTAAAGCAAATAATGGAAAAAGCATATTGTGAATGGAACTTTTGTACAGCACTAGCCAAGAATATAAATGGATCTATTTTCTATACCACATAAAATGTAGTTTTCTTTTAAAAAAATGAAATACTGAATTTTAGGTGTTCTATGGGTGGCCATTATGAGACCTTGTGAAAGAAGTTTAGCTAAACCCACAGATGACCAATCACTGTAACCCCACTTAGATTTTTCCTCTCTCTCTCTCTCTCTTTAAGGCCTTCCACTTCTTACTTCTTCTTAAAGGCTTCCACTCCCGCAGTGATCTCTTCCCTCCTTCTCTCCCTCCTTCTTTCTCTCTCTCTCTCTCTCTACGACAAACAGCTGCTTTTCTTATGGCAACACAGGAGGCAAAAGAAGCGGTGGAAGAAACATCAGAAACCGATACAAGGTAAGAGCTTGGTTTATGGCCATCCACTTTTTTAACGGTCTTGCACAGTACTTGGCCTGTTTGATTGATCTGCTCTGTTTTTAGACATGGGTGTTGAAAGTCTCCATCCACTGCGAAGGATGAAGAAAGTGAAGAAAATCTTACAAAATATTGATAGGTAGCTCAAGATTCTTTCGATGTTTCTTCTGTTTCAATTGTATTCTCACCGATCTCATTGTTTCTTGTTGCATTCTGTCTGGTCATGTGGGCTGCAACAATTTCACTGTCTTCTGAGTTTCCTCTGTTTTCCTCCATTTTCAAACTTTGATATATCAAGCTTCTTGCTTTTTCTTACCGGATTCTTGTTCCCTATCCCTCAAATTTCGCTCTTAATTCCTTACTTGCTTTCTCAGTTCTGGAGAGCCATTTTCAGCTCAAATCTTATACTTTCACAATTTTTTTTTCTGAGTGTTGTGATGTTATAAATTTCTCTGTCCTTTCAGTTTCCTAGTTATTCATTTCAGCTGCATTTTAGCTTAAATCTCACACTTTCTCACTCTTTCTCATCTGGGTCATGTTCAGTTTCCTTCGATTTTCTCGCAAATTCCACTCATGTTCTCTTCCAATTTTCAGGTGTTTTACCGCGAAATCGACACAGACAAAAGTCTGTGTCTGGCAACGCGTCGACAGAGACCTTGCTGAAGAAGCTCGTCAAGAATGGTAAACACGCCGAGTTATGGCCGGAAAAATCAGATCAAGAAGAAAAAATCAGAAAACAAAGAGAAAAAAGCCAGAAAGCAACGAACAGAAGGCGATCATGGCGGAGACAAGAAGAAGCCGACAGTGAAGATTGAAGCGGTAAGAACCACCCACCAAAACCCCTGAAGCTGCTGCCGCCAGCGGCGGTGGTGGTGGTGCTAAGGTCGGGGAAAGTGGCGCCGCTGCCAAAAACGGTGGAACAGCCCCGAAGGAGCCTAAACCGGAGGTGAAGAAACCGGAAGCGTCGCCGGCCGGAGAAGCATGTCCGGCGCCGGAAAAGAAGGGCGGCGAAAGCGACGGTGGCGCAGGCAGGGGTGGCAATGGCAGTGGAAGTAAAGAGAAAAAGAAGGTTAAATCACCTATCTCTGATGGGGGTGCAGCATCATCTGACGCACCAGCAGCACCCGCTGGCTCAACCACCCACCCTAACCCTGGTCCGACCCATCATGGTCCAGCCCCACCACCCTCAACTCATCCAGTGTACCACTACCCACCGCATTACTATGCACCCCCACAATCAGTATACACTGTTAGTTACAACACAATGCACCCTAGTACCAGCCATGGGGCATCATACTATGCATCACCCCCACCACAATACTCCTGCATACATTACTTTAGCCCATGGACCCGAACCCCACCGTCCGATCTCTACCGTAATAGCTATCATCAGGCGCATCCAACGGCCGACACGTTCAGGTACCGGTGGCAGGAGGCTAACGCATGCTCACTTATGAATTCAGAGATTTGGGTCCAAAGATAATAGCTTATACTACTTGTATAAGTAAGTATTCTTAGAGGGTTTGGGGTAAGGATAATTGTAATGGATATTGCATATGAAGGGGAAGTAAAAACCTAGGAGGAAATAGAGGGTTTTAGGAGGGTTTGGGCTGTTTGTATTTGATCATTTGTTTTTCTTTCCTTTCCCCTTGTTTAGTACTTTCTCTTCTTTTTCATTATAGGTTTTTTAAGTTTTAAAGCCTTACGATGCTCAGCTGTATTTGTAGGCCCTAAGGCCTAAATAGCATCAGGGCTGTCCTCACTCTCTTTTCTCTCTTGGAATTTACATGTAGATTGATTAAGCCTATTGGTTGGTGAGTATATGACAATGAGTAAGGATTTATTAGGCATCATGCTTTGGAACATCATTTCTTTTGGGGAAAAGAGAATTGCCACACAAATCTATGTTCATCATTCTTTTTTTTTTATTATTTATTCTTATTATTATTATTATTATGGACCTCATGGGTAGACTTATCAGCATTCACTGTAAGGCATTTCGATAATTGAGGTAATAACATAAATTTAGTGTTAAATTGAAAAAAGAACTGTGATGACGATAATGGGAGGTAAAACGATTCTTTGATGAGATGTCTGATTATTTTTATGTAATTGGTTACCAAATTATTCGTATTGATAAAAAGTTGAAAACACTATACTTGTATAGCATTGGAGAACAAAAAAAAAATTGATTTTCCACAATATGACCATTGGAGATGGAAAAAATTTTGTGTTTAAGATATTCCTCTGAAAACAAAAAAAAAAAACACCAAAAAAATGAAAAAAATTTATATAAAAGTTTTAGATAAATGAAGAGTATATGATGTAATTATTAAAGAGAAAGATGTAAAATTAAAATGAGTTTAGGATAGATAAAATTTTAGATCTTCCGGCTCACGGATATGGTCAAAATTTAAGTGAAATCTTAAAGGAGTAGATTTTGGAAAGCGAAATATATTTAAATCTTGATTTTAGTCTTATTGGGAGGAAATGTTTGAGATGAATAAAGTTGTGGATCATTAAACCTCAAGGTTATCAGGAGAAAACTGAATCAGAGTAAATCCTTTTTGACATAAAGTAAGATATGTTTTGAGTTTTCTAATTCGATCATTTCTTTAGCATCTTGGAGATGATCATATTCTCTTTTTTTTTTTCTTTAAAATATTTTATTATAATTTTATTTTACAAATGTCTTAATGAGATTGGATGAGGATGTTCACTATAAGAAAAAATCTATATGAGATATATAATCTGTGAATCATCAATTCTTCAAAAGAGATATGACACAATATTTTATATAAGTGTAGTATTTGATGCAAATTTAATACTTCTGTATTTATTCTTTCAAGTTGATTTTAATTCATTATTAACTTTAAAACTTGTACTTGATTATTATTGTATTGGTTAAAATTTATTTTAAATTATTAATTGTTTTACATATTTATCTCATAAGTATAACTACACTAATGAGAGAATTAAGTAACATTGAATGGGGTAGCAAAGAGCATAAGATAATTAGGATAAATAACATAAAATGTAAGTAAATGTGAATTATTTTTTATAATAAGTATACCAATAAATTAATTTTATCAAACATATTTTAGTATACTTGTAGATTTAAAAATTAAATTATCTTAAATTAAAAATGAATCCTTTAAATAATGATTCTTAAATTCAGCCTACATAATATGAACATTAATTAGTTATTAAATAAAACAATCAAAACTCGATCCAAGTATTAATTTTAAAATAATCATAAATTTTTTTTTTGACAGCAAAATAATAAAAAACTTAAGTCATAAGAAACATCATAATGGTGAAGAAATTATTGAGTACAATAATAACACTCTAAAAATTTAAATTAATGTTTAGATAAACCCACCAATTAATTTTAAATAAAGTGCTCAAATCGATTTACCAATTAATTTTGGGAGTCCAATAAATAAATTCTACTTCTTTTCGTTTTGTCTTTTTAGAAGGCTACTTCATAGTTCTTGCGACCTGATTTGCATTAATTACATCATCATCGGATTGAAAATGCATTTTATCTTATACCCATTTGAAAATAATTATCGTTTAAGGTTTTTATACATATATTTTTCTCAAAATGTTATCATTTTCTCATTTACCTCTATCTTCTTCCAAAAATTATAAAGCATGTGTGATCGAGTCTTACAATTAACCAATGTCCTTAGGAGAATTATAAAAATCAAAATCATTTGTTGAAATGTTTTGAAATTGAAAGTGATTAACGAGACAATCTCATGAACAAGGGTGAGGTCAAGAAAAGTAATACATTCGATGTTGGTTTTTAAAACAATATCAATAAAACAAGTATTTCAGTCAGGTGTTTTTAGAGGAAATTATTAGTATTGTAATGTGTTTGCTTTTGAGATTTGTTTCCCGATGATAAAAATGTGAATGAGCATATGAAGAATCGGTATTACAAATTCCAAAGAACAAAATTTTTGTAAGTATTTTAAAGTGAATAAATAAAAAAAAATCAATCAAGAATAAAATACTAGGGAGTAAGAAAAGTATTATAATATATGATAAATACATATTGAATAATAAAATAAAAACAAATTGAGAGCAGACCTTTGACTTGGACTTCAGAAGTTATATAAATAAAGAATCTAAAGTTTGGTCAAAGTTAACTGTTTAGCCACATTGTTCATCTTTCTTTTAACTACTGCTACTTACCCACTTGGTTTAGTTATTTGAAAAATGCATTATTAGCAATGAAATATTTTTGTTGTTTTGCTGTTGGTTGCATTTCCTTGATGGTATGTAGGACCCTTGAAATCTTTCAAATACTCTCTTTATGATGTGGAAAGAAGGACTTTGATTATAGGCACAGAAAAGATTATATTGCATGCTGCTCTGTGGTTTTGTCTCTTTTGACAAACCCTTTTCTTCCTCCTCCCTCGCATTGGCTTCCCCCAAAGAAGAAAAGGAAAAAGAAAAGAAAAATGGAAGAAAGGGAGAGATATGTAGGGCTGTTTTGTTTTAACCTTTTTAAATCTTTCATTTTCTTACAAAAATAAGAAAAAAGTGAAATATAAACGGCTTTTTGGTTCTTGGTTTAACTTTTGTTTTGAAATTGATAAGAATAGTTTTGAATATCAAGAATGATGTTTTAGTTCTTTGTTTTCGAAAGTTGTTATTGGGAATAGCTTGAAAGCAAAGAAGATATGGTTTGATGTTCAAAATTAATTAACGTGGTGTATCATTGGCTTTTGGCCCACGATCATATTCGGAAGAAGCCCGATATCAAACCTGACCGACTCTTGGCCCAGCGCCGGGGCATTTCAGTATCCTTTGAAGACACGAATCGAATCGTGGCGCAGATAAGAACCGTGGTTATCAGATCATAAGCGAGTCAAGTTATTATTTAGACAATCATCTCTGATCGTACAAATGCAAGAGATGGTCATTAGATAATTTCATTGATCGTAAGCTTTAAAACACATCCTCGACGTCTGTGCTTAGCACTTAGAATGATCGAAAACGATTCTTGAGGTGGAAGGTCGGATAACAGGTATTCAAAAGAATAACGTGTTTGGAGTGGCGCTAAAAAGATGAAGGCAGCTTACCCCCTCTCTCTGTTCTGCAATAGAACACTTGTTGGAAGGAGCAGTGACAATGCATTGGTTGTGTTTCTGTTTGCGAGTCTTTGTCCCAGTGGGTTAAAATCTTTGACGAATCAGAAATCTGAAAATCAGAGACCAAACAGTTCTTTGTTATGCGGATTTAATATTTTTATGTTTTTTGAAACAATAGCTAGATGAAACAATGTTCTTGTGTTTCTTTTATTTACTAGGTATCTTTAAGATAAGCCTTTTACAAAAAAAAACGAATATTTTCATTTGGTTGTTTATTTTTCTATCATACCCTTTGGCACCTTGTTGAATCAAGCCAAGCCTTTACCTTCAGGCCCCACCCCCCAACTCAGTCCTTACCTGGCTGTAGGCTCACAGGGAGAGGCAGAGTTTCTTTTGAAAGCCTCAAAAACTGCCTTTGAAGTGAGAGTGTGTGACTATGATGCTTTCTCTTTCTCTCTCTTTCTCTTTCTCTTTCTTTTTCTCTTTTTTTTTTTTTTTTTAATTTCCTTTTTGTTGTTGTTTTAATGTGTGGAAGGTTACAATTTTACTTGAAGTGTACTCTTTGCTATTGTATTAGGTCCCTTCTCCCTCAAACAAATACAGTGTTCTTTTCTTGACTTGAATCCGTGTTTTTTTGACCCTTCTGGATTTTGTTTTGTTTGCCAATAGAAAAATATTTACATCTTTTCAATACTTGTTGACTCTACTTGGATTAAATTATATTTATTAAAAATATGTATAATTACACAACATCATAGATGGGTCATCCACATTCAATATCATATGGGATAATACAAACTAATTATTTAATATATATACAGATATATGGTTGTATATATCGTGATCATATTATTCATATCCTTATTCAATTTTTATACAAAGTAATATTTTACTTTTATGTAGAAGTGAAATTAGATAAGAATAGTATTCTACAAATTTTATTAAATAGTAGCTTGTTGGTCTTTGTTGTAATCAAGTTGTCGGCTTTTGATTAAGATCAAAGTGAGGAATTTGATGGAAAGCAGTTCTCATTTAAATTTGTTTAAAAAATAAAGTAATAGAGAAAAAAGACCTTAAAGATAAACTCCTGGTTTCTTAATTTATTAATTTAAAAATATTTGATAATGATCTAAATAACATTATACAATATAAATAAATTCAGGGTATTATCAATATATGTTATGTGAATATATTTCCTAATAATGCTAAATAATATTTATTGGACCATTTATCCATTATTTTATCATTTTATCAAATATATTATTGAAATAAAGAAGAAGGCATGCCCCTTGTCTTTTATTAATTTTTAAATAGTTAAGAAAATGTTGAAACGCATCTTGTGCATATTTAGATTTGAGAATAAAATTTTTTGTCATTTTATTAAATCTGATAGCACAAAAAATAATCTTTATATGAGTCATAATTTATTTTAGTAATAATGATCATCATTGAATATATATATATAATGATAATCATTCCTTTTTCAAATGTTGAAGGGAATAGTGGACTTATCTCAATTTTCTTCTACTAGGATTAAAGGTTCAAAACCTAACAAGCTAGTCCATTAACTTCTAAAGAAAGCTTAAAACCACTCTTTGTGGGTTTTCTTTCTTTCCCCACTTAACCTCATTAAATGCAATGCTAAGAAATACCAATACAAATTAATTTTGTTCTGCTATTGTTGGCTGCATGTCTTCTAGAAAAACTAGTTTTCTTCTTTTCAACAACTTTTTAGGGTAGTGTGGAAAAGGTCAGATAGTATCTCTTAGGTCCCTTTATTTTTTGGGCATTTTTTTCACCATTAACATCTACATAGACATTAATACAAAAATCAATCAAATCAGTGATTGTATCTAGAAAATTTTGAATTCAATGATTGAAAGGTCTTAAATTTTATGTAATTTACATTAATTTTATCTCTTACTCAAAATATAAAAAAATGAAAAATGAAAGACATCAAATAATATAGTAACTTCTTGAAAGAAAATTATGAGTATGATTAAAGATGAGAGAATAGTAAATGATTGTAAGGTAAGATTGAAAAATTTTCCCTTTTTATTTTTATTTTTTCCTTTCTTTTTCACTTTAGGAGGAACATTTTAGTTTCATAGGAAATGAATTGTGTGAGCAGATCTTAATCAAAACAAGACCTTTCTCTCTCTGTAGTATAGCCATTTGGTATTGCAAAGTTGAGTGCCTTCTGAGGTTTTCTTCATTGGGAATCTGATCCCTTATTCTTGCCTTGACCTTTCAGAACTCTATAAATGGAAGAAGCAAAAAACAACATGAAACCAGTTCGTAGTATCTATTCTCATTTCAAAATAAAATTTATTTGGTTTTTCCTTCAAATCCTTCTCTTACCTTTTATTTATTTGTTATACATGTTTGATCATTTAAACCTTTGTACCATTAAAAAATATATAAAGTATTTATTAATTTTCAATTAAGTGCCATGGGTTCTTCATTGATAAATGGAGCCAGCGGGATAAGTTTACGACGGATCCTTGTTTCAAATTCAAGAACAAAGTGTTAGATTAATTTATTAATCATGAACTAAGCATAATCATATTTACAATTTAATTGTGTGTGTATTATCGTACTAATTATGGGTCATTTATGGGATGGTTTAATATTAATTAATTATAAGGAATTTGTGGTTCTATCTTTTCTCTTACTTTTAGTAGCCCAGATTGGACCATCCCGATTATTACTTGTGCTCTATATACCAGTAATGGGGATTCATAATTTATAGGGTTGATAGAAACATCTTACTACAAGAGAAAATAATTATCTTATTACTGCGCTGTTGAATTTTAAATCAGCTGATTTTGGGTAATGGCAATGACAATTTAGGATCATCTTTAGGTATGTTTTTTTTGCGTCTGAATTGATATCTTGTTGTTCAATAAAATGATTATTTTGTAATGTACTTATTGAGTCTTTTGATTGTGGATCAATTATTTTTGAGCTCAATAAATACTCTTGATTTTAAAAAATAATTTAACAATTGACTGATTATATACGATTTATGAATCCTCTATGTGTATTAATTGTGTATGATTGGTTATGGCTATGTAAGTATTTTGTTAAAACATTTGAACATAATTTTTGATTAGTAATCTTATGATTATGTATGATGATTCACGCATCGGCTTCGATGCGTTAATTATGCCTATGATTGGTTGTAATTGTATAAATTTATTGAGAATGAATTTAGTTATAGTTATAATAAGTCAAGTAGGAGAATGTTAAATTGAATTATTAATCATGAACTAAACATAACCATATTATAATTTTAATTGTGTAATTGTTCATGCTAATTATGGGTCATTTATGGAATGATTTAATATTAAGCTCATGGTTCTATATTCTCTCAAAAGTGTGTTCTACTTAAACCGCATCAAAATTTTGACTCTATTATATATATGAGCAATGGAACATAATTTAGTTACTTCTTATACTTGAATTTATTTATTTGTTTTTTTTTCAAATCTTACTATTTATGCTTTTAATATATTTTAGCAACAATTTATTTAGTCATTTTAAATCATTTCATATAAATTTAAAAATATAGTAACTATTTACTTAAATTTCTCTTGAGGCTAACTTGGTGCTAAAGGGTGAGATAAGTTTCACGAGAAATCTTTGTTCCAATTAGGGAATAGAGATCTTATACGATGTAATCTCTGAAATGAGATATAAGTAAAAAAAAAAATTAATTAAATTTTATTTTATTTTGTATTTTTATAATATAACAAATGTTAAAAAAAAAAAAAAAACTATTGTAATATCTTTTTCTTAGTATTTTTGGAGAATCAAACATTTTGTACAAGAGTGTTTTATAAAATTATACTTCAAAAACATATCATTAGGAAAAATTAAATATGCATTAAGTACAAAAACAACGACAATGATTAAGGGTGGTGGCCTCATAATCATGATGATGGCGGCCAACTCAATGGCCAAAACAATTAGGTAAGATTAGTGCCCAGTCCTATGCTGAGTAATTAGGGCATTACTATTGGTTTAGAGAACCACCAAACTCTTTTCTCTCTCTTTCTTTCTTTCTCTCTCTTCTTTTTTAACTTTTTTTTTTTTTTTTTTTTTTGAGGTGAGACCCACTTTGTTAAACCTAGAAAAGTTGTGAATGGGACTAATCTCCATAGAATTGTTTTGCCTTTGTCCAAATGGCAAACAAATTGGCCCCAGGCCACAAGACCAATTAGATGAATTCACTTGGCTTCCTATCCCCAAAGGCTTAAGTTCATTAGAGTGGCACAATATCTTCAATGGATATTTTAATTTTTTTTTTAATTTTAATTAAAAGATTGTAGTCAAAGAAAAGTTGTAGCTAGTGATTGTTGTGGAATGAATATGTTTGAAAGAGGACAAAAATAGGAATGGAGGGTTCTAGGTTTAATAATGTTGATAATAATTATGTTTAATATGATATTTAAGTTTTAGCCCTATAACTTCTAGTTTTAATGATATCTATAATAATCATTGGCTTAAGTTTCTATCAAACTTTTATGAGAAAAACCTTTGAAGTAAATAGTTATGAAATTATTTACACAAGAACTTTCTTTAAATCCTTTTCAGAACTTCGAAAATAGAAGAAAAAATATTTAGATTCTATTTATTGGTTGTTCTATGAAAACATTAGAAAATTGTTTAAATTGAAAAGGAAAAAATGTTTAGTGAAACAAAAAACATTATCAAATTTGTTGGAAAATATTTTAATTTTAAAATTATTTTCACTGACTGCTTTAAAAATCATAGACAAATGAAGGTATTTGACAAAGGATACAAAAGTCTTGGTATCGAGTTTTACTTGTATATCTCACTTTACCCTTGAAGTTTTTACGATCCTAAGAAAACCATGGCATTTAGTAGACGTGTAAGAGTATTCAGCTTGATTATGATTTTTTTTTAACATGGTGGGCATGGGTAACTATGAAAATAAACATTAGAGGTATATTAAGATCGAAAAAAAGTTCATGAACAAAGTGGGATATATGGTCAAAACACAAAGTGCACCTTATCACAAAATAAAACACTACATCTAAAACTTATTATTAAAAAACATTTTAAAACACAACAACAATTTTAAAATAGTAACACCTAGTTCTCAAACAAACTTTTATTTTTACAAAAATATCAAAAACATATATATTCAAATTTTGAGAACATATTAATTGAAAAAAAAAAACATCTCTAAACAGATTTTTATATGAATCATATTTAATTAAAAATTTTTGTTTTAAATTCTATAAATAAAAGAAGATATGACCTTCTAAAGAGTTTACCTTATTGAAGAATGTAAGAACTTTCATACAATGGATTTATAAGTTTGTAGTTAATGTATCATATGGAACCAAAATATACATATCTAACCTGGAAAAATGATCTTGCAATGGGAATTGGTACATTTGATATTCTGTAAGCCTAAAAAAAGAATATGCCTTTGAAACTATACCCCATTGAGTGCATTTCCTTTTACAAGTCAAGATATAGGAATCTAATCCTCTTTCATAGAGGAACCTTGTGCCTTTTTTAACTTCTTCCCTTTTTTCCTTTTTTTTTAATATATATTTATAATATATTTATTTGGTTAAAAAATCAAATAATCCTCAAATTTGTGAATCTAACTAATATATATTTCATCTAAATTTTAATTAAAGTTCACCCTCGAAACGACAAAGTAGTAAGGGATAGGAAAACGAGGTTTAAAGGCTTAAATCGCTTATAAGAGCAATATGATAAAATTAGGTGGTTTAGAAAATTTGAAGATTATTACTTTTAAGATATATTAACATACACAACTTAGATAAAATATATTATTGCCAGACTTAAAAAGAGAAAGATGGCTTGATACAAGAATTTGATTATTTACTAATATTTTTTCAAGTGTTTTTAGTAAAGTGTTTATTCTGAAAGCATTATTTATGAATGATTTTAAAAAAAAAAAATACTACTCGTGAGTTTTAATAATACAAAGTAATTTAAAATTTTCAAAATTGATTCCTAAAATTTTTAAACGCGTTTTTCACAAATACTTTTAGATTAAAAATTATTGACATATAGGTTATGAGTTTCAATTGAATCTTAAAAAAGTTGTAAATAATATATGTTTGAAAGAAATCGTGGAATTCAATCAGCTAAACTCCTCTCATTTTCTCTACGTATATTTTCTATTTATTATCTTTATGTTCATGAGGATGGTGATTTTTTATCATTCTTGACTTAAAATCCATACTTTATAACTCTTTTTATCATTCATTTATTATCAGTAGTTCTTTCTTTTATATCTGGTTTTTAATTTATTTTTTTCGTAATTTATTTCTGAAACATCTGGCGTGTAGTTAATGCCATCTTTATACCATGATTGGTTTTCATAGTCTTGTTTTGGTGTTCTTTTGATGTAGCGATTAGGCAGAAAAACTATATTTGATTCTGACATCTGATAGAGTGAAATACGCTGATCATTAAATATCTTGTAAATTTAAGTCATAGGTATTTTATTCATTATAGTATTATCAAATGTGTAAGATTTCAACCGATTCATTATACTATTAACTGGATGTTGTATATTCCTCTAAAGTTTTTAATGAAATTGATTATGTGTTTCAATTGAATGTATTGTTAATTTGAATTAAAAAAAATCTCTTTAAAAAAAAAATAAATACGTGGACACTTCTTTTAATTTATTTTCCTTAATTTACAAGGAATGCTAAATTGAAAGTTGTGTAGTAATCGATATTAATACAATTTAGGGTCTAGAGCGCATACAGCATCTTCAGGTGATGCGCGTTTGTTTTTCTATTAGGTATGCATGAAAGATATTCTGAAGTATTGAGTTAATTGGCCATATATTTTACTCTTTAGGCATATAGATCTATAGTTTATATCTTAAAAGTCATTTTATGTATATTTATAGTTCCTTTTGTGTTGCTTTTCAATATCATAAGACATTTTTTTTTTTTTTTTTTGCAGGACATGAACAATGGTCCCTGTCCTTTCTATGTCTACCTTAGTTTTAACCACTAAGCAAAGCATCATTGGCAGATCATAAGACGATTTTAATTAATGAAATCTTACAATTTTTAAATAAACTGTTAAATACTTTAATTACACAAATATAATAAAGTTATTGTCTTTTTTTTTTTAATGTTGTTTGAAAATATATTTTAATAATCATTTAAAAAATAATGATGGAGAGAAATAGTAGACTTTCAGGCCCAAAAATTCTTTCAAGCCCAGTCTTGCAGACAAGGCCCAGCAGATATTACCGCCGGGCTGCATTCCAGAGATCTCGGTATTGTCTTGGTGGGGTTGAATGCCTCCCCATCCCTCTCTTCTCCTCTTTTTGGCATGATAACGACTGTACAACCAAATTCAAATCCAAGAAGTTCGTATCCTGCAAACCCTCTCTGCACTCCGATCATGCAAATCTACAAGATTTGAAGAAAATCCATGCCCAACTCATCATCTAGGCCAAATCAAAGACAGTCTCGACCGCTACCAAAATGAATTTATTCTGCCGTTTCTGCGAAATGATTTATGCTCTGGGTTTTTGTAGGCATCGATTCTCCAGGTCAGCCTCGTGGACAACAATGATTAGAGTTAGCGAGGCCAAAAAACCAGGCTGCGGAATTTTATGGGCTCATGAGGCAGAGAGGCGTTGAATCGAATAAATTCACTTTTCTTTTCGTGCTCAAAGCTTATGGTTTGAGACCCAGTTACCAGGGAGTTAGGATTGTTCATGGAAGCTTGCGCAAGTTGGGTTTTGCTCTGATGTGTTTTATCCGCAATGCACTGATTCATATGTACTTGAAATCAATCGAGTATCGGTGACGCACACCTGCTGTTTGATGAAACGCCTAGCCACAAATGTGGTTACGTGGGATACAATGATAGTGGGATCGTGTTTGGCTGTGGGGATACAGATCGTGCGCGTAGATTGTTCGATGAAATGCACGAGGAATATTGGATCATGGAACGCAATTGTGAGAGGGTATTCTATGTTTGGTCACGTTGATATTGCAAGATCACTGTTGATCTTATGCAGAGAGGAATTGATGTAAGTAGGTTCCATTGATTTAAGCTATGTTCAGAATGGTAGGGCTGCAGAAGCGTTAGAACTCTTCAAAGAAATGATGCTTGCAGGGGCTAGCCCAGATAGCATAATCATCACTAGCATTATTTCAGCTTGCGCTCAAATGGGAACTGGAAATGGGGAAGTGGATTCATGCTTATATGAAGAAAACAAACTGAAACAGCATTTTCTTGGACATGCCAATGGACATGCAAATCATGAGTTGCCTTGACTGCATTTGAAGTATTTAACTCCATGCCACAGAAAAATTTACCATCATTCTGGAACGCCATTTATCAGGGCTTGATTCACGACGTGATTTTCTTTAGAACCTTCAAAAAGTGAGTCACTAGATGGGACCAAATGACATAACCTTTATTGCGAGTTCTGTCAAGCATGTAGTCACGCTGGATCAGTCGAAGAGGGTAATTCAATCAAATGGACAAAGAGTTAACATCTGCTCCAAAAGTCGAACACTATGGCTGCGTAGCGTGACATACCTCTGAATCAGACCTCATATTGAAGACCAAGAGCTAATAAGAACAATGCCTATGGAGCCAAATGTGGATTGTGGAGCTTTGCTTAATGCCTGTAAAGGTCCATGGTTACACTGATATTGGTGAGATGTGGTGGGATCTGTGGAAACTAGTCTCAAGCGGAGGAGGATGTTTAGTGCTTTTATAGACATGTTGCAGCTAAAATCAATGGAATGAAGTTGAGAAGATGAGGAAGATGATGAAAGAGATGGGAATAGAGAAAAAATTCCTGGGTACTCTATCGAATTGGATAATGTGATTCATGATTTTAACTGAAGAAGGTGGATTAATGCTCAAATGGGGTGAAATCAGTGCAGTTATAGAGGCTAAACACTCACTTGAAATTGGGAGGAAGTTTATGAGGTAAATCCATTATTGGTTTTGTACAGTATAGAAGATTAGCTTGAAGTTACTAGTCACTAGTTCGAGTCCCCTTAGGGTCATTAGTGATTTATTCAGCCATTAATTTCAAAATTTGGTAGATTAAGTTAAGGTCTGTATGAATAACCCGGACATCAGTGATTATCAAAATAAAGTTGGCAAAGTCATTGATGAAGTTGTGGATGTCTGGTAAATCCATATAGCTGTACGCGTCTTTGTGAAGAGGATATTTTCGTTATTTATTGTGTAAATTGCTTGGTGTATATGCTTTTTTTTACAGAGATAGGGATGAAGTGTATTATTTTGTTTTCTTATGATCAAAGATTGAAATAACTCCGGGAAGCAAAAATGACTCAGAAAATCTTTCAGGTATTGGGTTTTTGAGAATGATGTGGTGGATTGGGAACTTTGTTTGTTCTGATTTTAGAAATAAGTTTTGTTACATAAAGCAAGGAGAGCGAAAACATAGAAATATATTTAGTTTTTATTTTTTTTTTTTGTTGCCAGAACAAATAATTAAAAAAACTAAATTTAGAATAGGCAGTTTTTAGAGAAAGGCCCAAAATGGTATTTTGTGTGTTTTTGGCCCATTAAAATATTTTCAAAATCGGAAGCCGAACATACCCTTAATATTATTGTGACATGGTTTAAAACAGAAACACTGCAAGCACAGGTAAATAAATTTTAGCCTCCTCTGCCACTTATTGTGATTCTAATTAAGCTCTCATCCTTCTTTTTTAATAAACACTTTCATTACGATGTGGAATACTTTCCCCACGACTCGTGTAGTGCTTTCTTTTACTTTTTAAAGGCATGTTCATTTAAACGCATTTCATATACCCATTTATAATATGAATAATTAATATTCATTTAAACATATGATATTTATAGGTATATGATATCATCTAATCACATTCTTTGATATAAAGAATATATATATATATATATATATATATATATATATATATATACATTCCTTAATTCAAATAGAGCATAACATTCTTGAATAACGCATTTGTACAAGTGACATTCCATGCCTTTTAAATACATTTACAAAATGATATTAACTAGAGTTCATCTCTCTTTAGAAACATTCCATAAATATCAGAGCAAAATGAGTCAAAATATATTCTTCTCATGAGACTTTTACATGGGTGAATTCGATACCAGAATAGTTCATGATATCATGAATGAAATGATATGTATGGGACGGGCGTTGCTTATACTCTGCGTGTGTTGTTAGGTGTCCTACAGCCTTTCAGCCCGATCTTCGGTCTGCTGTATCTACGCCAAATTTTCTTAGCGTTGATAAAAGCAACACACTAAGCATTTTCATGCTTGGTGGTTCTATAAAATTATCTCTTTATTTAAGTTTAAATCAAATTATGCAATTTCATAAGACAATGCTTTCGTACTTTCTTAAATGATCAATGTAGTACAATATATATTTCCATTTAATCCATTCTGAATTCATTGGCCATCAATATGCATTTTCATGTGCAACAAATCATTGAATCATAAACCATGCACTTTTTTCATTCTCATTATCATTTCGTTTTAACCTTTATCAATTTAGCTGTATGTTTTGGTGCCTGGGATAACAAATCAGAGCCGCAGTCTGTTGGTATGGCGGTGTAAACAACGATTTTATAAAATATGTACTTTCGGTTGGTGTACACTACGTCTTGTCCCAACTGGACTACGGTTCGGTATGCCCACGATGATGCGTTTGTTCATTCTTATTGGTATCTTAGATTTATCATGAAAAGAAAAATTCAGTCCTAACGGTTAACATTAACTTTAAAGAGGGCGATTCGTGGTTCAATACAATTTACAATAGTATATATATATACATTTATATGCAAATAAACATTTTCACGTTCATGCAATTTTTCTTATGCAAAGTCGTTTCGACAATTATGCCAATTACTTCATGATCAGTTCAACGCAAAATCGTCTGCACTCTTAATAAAATCATTTCCAAAATCCAAATCATTTAAGTAATTATTCAAATATTTTAGAAATATATAGGGTTTGAGAACAAACCAAAATAGTTGCTTTGATTACGTCTTGGAATCTCGGCTTCAATGCGGGCTTGCCTCTCGTTAGCCCCTATTCAAATACAATGACATGATACATAATGAGGTTATTAAGGTTTGGTTAGGGTTGATGTCTACCTAATACTCCTTCACTTACTAAATAATGCAGGGACACACTTGAGTATTTTGTTCATGTTTCCCTTCAAAAAAATTATGACTCTATGAGTCTATTTTAGTAGATTAGAATCATCTCATTTTGATCTAAACCTGATTCTACGGCATTTTATCTAAGCTAATTGGTATGCCAAGCTCTCGGTTTCCTCACATTTTTCTCAATTTCAAGGGTCTTAACTCTATAAATTGTTAATGGTCCCTTCTACTCATTTAGAGATTATAGTTTATAAGGTTTTGTCTCAATTAAACCATCAATTTGGATCACCAAAACCGAGTTGTTAACTTTATCATACTCTCAGGCTGCTGAGTGAATCGGACTATTCTTACATAGCTCCACTTTGAACTTGAGCTTTGTAACAATTTGCATACACTTCTTTCAAGTAAATTATTCGCTTAGAGTCTATTTTACCCAAAATTTTGGATCCTTCAATTTGGATGAGTGAAACTCAATATATTGCAAAACACCATAGCAACACCCAAAGCAGGAGCATGCCCGTGTGAGCTGGAACTCACCTTTAAGCCCATATTTGGGAGCCTTAAATCTATAATTTGCTCATAGTCCCTTCCATACATTTGTAGCCCTATCTCTTATGGTTCTGTACCAATTGAAATCACTTCATTTGGATGATTATAGCAATCTATAAGTAAAACAAGAGCAGGGGGGAGTTTGACAAAATTTTGGCAGCATTTCCTTTGAAAACCCAACATTTTCCTTTTTGACCTCCTATCAGGCAATTCAAACCAATCCAAATAACTCAATACAAAACAATATATTGACCCAAACCATCAAAGACACTTTTACACAATAGGGTTTTCTCCAAACCCCCTTACCTGAAAGGGTAGAGTTTGTCTCTTTTCAATGCCCATTCTTCAATACTGAGGTTCCTTCTTGTTTATAAACCACCAATCTCTTGTTCACATGGAGAAAATCACCAATTTTCTCTCAGCCAAAATGCCCAAATGAGAGTTTGTCTCAGACAAAATATGTGGTCTTAAATCTCCATGTCTCTAAGGCCTTGTTCGATTTACACCTGAATCCACGTTTCTCATTTTCTCACTTTAACAGCCGTTTCAATTCATTTTCATTTCATTTCATTTCATTCATATTTTTAACACTACACTCCTCATTTAGGACACTTGAGTTCCCATCTGACATTTTTACTAAATTTATTTAGCTTCCTATAAAATTTAAGTTGTATATTTTTAGTTCTTATGATTAAATTTTGGAAAAATTCGTTTCTTATTTTATCTACTAAACATGTTTGAAACTATTAGGAATTATTTTAAGTGCTCCAGTTTAGGACCTGCCCTCCCTATACCCTACTTTAAAGCGTTGTCACCTCCACCAAGCCATGCCTTTTGAAACATTGAGCGTTCTATACCTGCTTGATGGAACATGAGCAGGATTACGGAGACATGGGTGAGGCCATAGTATAAACTAGTAAGTCGTCTTCCTCCCCTTGACTAGTGTGAGTCAAAGGTGAAGAGAAGGTTCATGCTCAAGAAATGTAACATTAGCATAAACCAAGTACTTATGAAGACTAGGACAGTAACATCTATACCCTTTATGAACCTGAGAATAGCCAAAAAATACATTTCACAGACTTATGGTCGAGTTTAGACACATGCCGACAAACATCTCGAACAAAACAAGTACATCAAAATATTCGAGGCTCAACATGAAATAGAGGTTTATTTGGGAAAATGATGTAATACAGAGTTTGTAGTGACCCCAGAGCTGACCGGTTTGAGGTGAATCAAGGGCGAAACACCAGAGAACGCCCGTTAATTCTTTTGGCACACACATATTATTAAGTTTCTTTTTTCAAAGTGTGCGCCAAAATCCTCGACTCGACCCAGTGAGTTAAACGGCCCGGTTTACTCAGACGTTTCATTTTATCTTATCAAAACATTTATTTTATGTTATTTCATTTTGAGTTTTCAATTCACGGAAGCATTTTCAAATGGGGCCATAAACATTTACATTTTCAAAATGCATTTAAGTAAGGCATTACATGCCTTTTAAACAAAACAAAACATTAATTAGTTGAAGCTATGCATATGGTAGGTATATACTTATACGCGCCAACGCTCTATGACTCTGCGTCACGATCTTGTCTTCCCTTCCTGTCTCGAAACTGCGCGCAAATAAAACTACCGCTAAGCATTTTCATGCTTAGTGGTTCTATAATTCTTCGATATTCAATTTAACTGACATGCATTTAACATTAAACCATGCCTATTATATAAATATACTCGTACTATTCATTTTAGCACCTTTCATTTTACAATCATTTATTATATCACAACATGCATTTTCAATGCAACGTTCAATTCACAATTCAATTTATGAGATTTTATGCGCCACATAAAATTTCATTTACTGTCAATGTTGGTTATTTCCGCTGACTATTCAATTCGCATTTAAACGGATTTCGTTTGATGAATCGCGTGTCGCGTATCATTGGTAATGTATGCACATTTAACAATTGAATCTCCATCATGGCGGATGCCGTTTGGTGCACCCGACATGTGGTATCACTTTAAATGCATATGCCATCGCAGCGGATCTTGGGTTGAATATCGCCAAAGTGGGACATTGGGCGGTACGAGTGCCTTAGTGATGAATGCGAATTTATTGCATCCAGGCGTTATTGATATATGGATTGATTTAAGATGTCAAGAATTGACCCGGTCGTTCTGGCCAATTTATCATTCCCATATTCATTCCAGTTTTCAAACATTTCAAATATCACATTTCAATTCCATGGCCACTCTTAATATCATTTCAAAGATATGTTCATTTCATATAATCATTTCAGATTTATTTGGTAAACTACCAAAACACTGGAACCAAGAATAGAGTCAGAGAACAAACATGCAAAGCTTGAAATGAGGAATAGAAGTCGGTAGAACAATCTCAAAAGCTTTGCACTTTGGTTTTCAAAATCTCAGATTATAATCCTGGGTTTAGTTTATCTTAGTGTTTTATTAAAACCATTAAAGAACAACAATATTATTTATTAAGTACTAGTGATTTGGTTAGGGTTGATTCGGAGTTTAATATATGGGTTCCAATTTCAACAAAGCTATAGATGGATTCTTGGCTCAATGGGCTTTCCATGGGGTCGAGAGACACGTAAACGGAGTTAGGGCAGAAGGTTGTGACCTTGAAGTTAGAGGTCCTCCATCAGTCACCAAAATGAAATGACACAGGCGACCGGCTGACCTAACCTCGGTAAACTCGGTCTGACACCTCGGTCTAACACTTTCTATCCTCCTCAGGAATATGAATGGATTCTTGACTCAATGGGCTTTCCATAGAGTCCAAGAACACCCGAAACGGAGTTCGGACGAAGGAGTTATGACCTTCCGAAGTTGGAGGTCATACGTAGTCACACCCGGCCCGGTGGCTGAGCGGCGGTGACGACCTTGGTAAACTCGATTACGACACCTCAGTCTGACGCTATCCTCCTCGGGCATATGAATGGATTCTTGACTCAATGGGCTTTCCATGAGTCAAGAACACCCGAAATGGAGTTCCCGGACGAAGGAGTTCGTTTCGGACGAAGGAGTTATGACTTAGAAGTTGGAGTCATACGTGATACACGGCCAGTGACTGAACTGACGGACAGGTAGCTATTGGCTTCGGTTTGACACCTCAGTCGACCACGCTATCCTCCTCGGGAATATGAATGGATTCTTGACTCGATGGGCTTCTTAGAGTCGAAGCAGAAACGGAGTTCGGATGAAGGAGTTATGAGCGCCAGAAGTTGGAGGTCATGCGTAGTCACACCAGTCGGTGACTGAGCGGCGGGCTTGGTGACCTCGGCCGGGTTGACCTCTAGCGGCGACCTCTGAAGCTGACCTCAAGGCCTCCTAATGGTGACCTCTGTGACCTCACATCTTGACCTTTATGGGTGACCTCGAGTAAAGGACCATAATTTGGTCTCTGAATGTCAATTGAAATTAGCTAACATCAAGTTCATTGTTGTGGCTACAATTTACAGAAGGAATCACTTCCAAATTCTCTTTATTTACACCAAAAATCAGTTCTAAGGTCTGGCTAATGCACTACCACAATGTGTGACTTCTATAGTTTAAATAATAAACATTCCCCAGGCAAGATAACCACCACACAACCCTTAGGGTAGAAAATAACCAAAGTAGGAGAAGACCTACCTCTTGGAGTTTGTCGAAACTCCCCGATTCCGGTCTCTACTTGTAGCTCTTGTCACGAGGAAGGACTTTCCCTCTTGCTTTACTTAGGAAACAGGTCCCGATCGTCGGAGAAAATCTAGAGAGGGTGAGAGCCTCTCTCTAACTCCCTCTCAAATATGGTTTCTTTTTCTCCTTTTTTTTGGATCACTCTTATTATTTTAAAAGGGAGAAACTTCCTCCCTCTTCCTCCCTTCACATACCCTCTCCTTGATTTTTCTTTATTTCTTTTTTGTATTTAGGTCCCTCGTTTCTCTATTATTCTTCATTTAAGTCTCCTATTATTTTTCCCCCTTACTCATTTTATTTCTCATAATTTCACTTAGACATATAAACTTACCTA
Source organism: Tetrastigma voinierianum (assembly GCA_016808115.1). NCBI lineage: Eukaryota > Viridiplantae > Streptophyta > Magnoliopsida > Vitales > Vitaceae > Tetrastigma > Tetrastigma voinierianum. The sequence goes on from JAEQBH010006175.1 coordinate 100,183, forward strand.
GTGTCCTTAGGTCCCCATTTTACAATTTCCACATTTACTCTTTTATTTTTTTCACTTGGGTTTATTTAGGTTGAGTAATCATTAATGATATTCATCTAACAATTCCCAGAAAAATACCCAAGTTGGCTCAATTATACCGGAATATAATAATTTTTATTTATAAAATTAGGAGTATTTTAGAGCGTTCAGTTGTTAAGGCTGGGGAAGGCATTCGGTTAATCAAAAAACAAGCTGTGGAAAAAACTTCGGATCAGAAATGGTTGGGCACATGCATTTGGAATAATAGAGCTTTAGCAATTTCAAGGTGTCCTTCTTTCTCGTAGTCATTACGAGAAGGAATTATCAACAAGTCGATGAAGATGTCATTTTAAAGTATGAATGATTGAAACTCTTTTTTGAAAGGTATTCTTTGGTATTATCACTTCTCGGACTTTGAACATAAACATTAGTGTGAATCTCAACACAAAAAAGCAGAGAGTAGAATACAAGGTTTTCAATAAATATAACAGTGGTTCTTGAAGATAATCATTATTAAAAGTGACAAAATACCGAAGGACGCGGTGGACATGGACTACGCATCGGAATGTTACGCTGAATGGAGCCTTAGTTCGTTTATTGACTCAGACTAAATTAAGATGATAGCGATGCTTTGCAAATTGATAAGACTCAAATCTAATAACGATAAACTCAAAATTGAGGACCTGATTTCTTGAAACAAAGGAAAGAGAGATGGTCAGATCATTGAGTCTTAAGTGGTGTAGTAACTCACAGAACAAGCAATAAGTCTTGGTATTTGAATCTTGAGGATGTCTGAGACCCCAAACAAGTCCTCTACCAATAATCTTTTTCGTCATAAGATCTTGAAGAGACGAAAATCGGGGAAAGAGGCAGGATATAACACTTAAGTGCTCGAGTTAATTTTCCCTTACATTAAATTAAAAGAAATTTGGTAAACTCAAGATGGATAACAAGGAATATATTTAGTGGGAAAAATTATGTCGACCAGGTACATGTTGTGTGATTGCATTTGTCGGAGTAATGATGGACGTTGAGTTGTGACTAAGGTAGAGAATAGGCTATAAAATTACATGTCATATGATCGGTGGCTCGGAATCAATGACCCGTTCAGATGATGAAGAAGAAACAAGGCATTTATTTGGGATTTACTGATTCGGGAATAATAGTAATCAGTGAATAAAGACTTCAATGATTCACACGATTTACTAGGAATTAGGCAGAAACCTCCCGATGTCTCATTAGTGGCTTCATGAACAAATTAAATCTCATTCCGATGATGTCGTTTCCTACAATCTTGTATGTTTAGGCTTAAACGGTAATAACCTATGTTCCTCTGACTTGGCCCTCACAGAGTTCTTGCTGGACCCTTTGTTTATGTATTGTTGCTTCCCTGACTCACCAATGTTCCAACCAACAATAGCACTGTTGATCTAAGAAAATCGATGAGCAGGTGAGGAGATGGAAGAGGAGATTTTAGTGCGAAGTATCTTGCTAAAAGTATCTTGGAGGGATGATATCTTAGGACTAGACAAATCTAAGCCATTGAATCTCCAAAAGAAAGGGCGTGAGAAATCCCGTACTATCATACATTCATTAGTCTGAACTTTAACATATGGATAACGACATAAAGCATAACTGGAGCTCCTCATGTCTTTTGTAGTCCATAAAATTATGAAGACTAATCATGTTTCTCTTATCGATAAAAGCTTTTACACAAATCAGTATTGAAACATTCACTTTTGAAAACACTCCAAATAATCCATTAACCTTAACAAACTCCTTATTGATTAACGAGGACTGGCACCTTACTATATAGATGGAATTGCAATTTGTATGAAAGATGACATCCTCCTCATCCTTATCTTGATATCAATTGGAGGATCATGTGGATGACTGTCCCTTACATATACTCTGGCGTTTTCATGACTCATTTACTCCATTCCAAATAATTGGGACTAGTCAGTTTGTGCTCCATGATTTTGGACATCATCAGGACCACTTTAGGCATCGAAACATTTTTCTCTCTTGAATCCTCATTATAAAAGTGCTAAGGAAGGAAGTGAGGCCGTAAAACACTTCGAGTAGGAGATCAAAGAAATCATCCCAAAAAACCTGGAAAGGTTGTCGAACGAAGAAGCTGAAAGTAGCAATCCGAATTCTGAAAGCGAGGAAAGCGCCTGGTGATTATCGGCGACTAACAACCACAGGCATATAAGAGGAAGTACCTCACATTTTCATGCGTCGGTGCATGAGAAACAGGGTTGAATCACTGTGATGATGTGTGTGGCTCACACTCTCACTTTTCGGCAACAGGACTTGGTGGTAGCACTCATTGGCGGCCAACGATCTTCACTATGTCGATGATGTCGATCTACCCTCCCTCGAAATAGGTGTTTAAAAAAGAACTCACTCCCTCCTTCCTATGAACTTCTAAAGTCTTCAAATTTCTCCCAAAAAATTCTCAAATTATTACTAGGCTCTAAGACCATGTAGAAAAGCTAAGAGGAATTGGAGGAATGAATTCCGTGGTGTATTTTCCATTGGATAAGTCGTAAGTATAAATACAGGATGATTAGTTTATACAATAGGTAATCTTCCTAATCTAATTACGAGTCTATATGTAAAGAATGATACATACTATAACATATGACTTTGTTATATGTTAGAGTAACATATAACATATGACTTTGGTATCAACGCAATAGACTAATATCCTTCTTATTTAAACTTTTATTTTAACATTGTTTTAACTTTATATTAAAGCTTATTTTATTATTGAATTATGTTTTATAAAATTGAAATGTGTACCCAAATTTTTATTTTTTATTCTTAATACACTTTAGTTTCAAGATAGTAAATTGTCCTCATTAGGACTTGAACTTAAAACCACATCCTATGCCCCTTGTGACTTTGAAACAATGAACACTATATTTAGACTTAGACATGATGAGCAGCACCAAGGGTGATGGTGAGACATATAACATGTTTGAACTTTATTTTTTAACTTACATTAAAGTTTATTTATTATTCAGGATTAGATTTTGAATTATGTTTTATAAAGATTGAAATCATCAAAATTGATTTGTATCTTCTAATATAACAAAAACTAATGTGCTTTATTTGGTAAATAGTTTGCTCATTTGAGATTGATTGAATCAGTAATTAGAATCATTGTGATTATAGTCAGTGGGTTCAAATCATGTATCACCAGTGTCACTAGCAGACTTGTAATGTTTTTTTCCAGTTAGCGGCCTTGTATTCTCTATGAGACCAGTGTATGAAAATTCGAGAATAATATATGAATGAAAAGAATACCATTTCAACATACTATATAGCGGGTGGCTCAGATCATCTGTGTGATCACTTTTTAAGAAAAAGTAGAATCATACTCTATAAGAAGTTCCCAAGAAGATCCTTACATGCTTAAGGTTAACGTCAAGGAATATCACATATATGGTGGGATCGGCCTTGAAACCCGACAGTTCTTGAGCTACTGTTTGGCGCAATTGGCATCAGAGTTGGATGATCTAGTCACTGGACTACGGTCCCAATTTGTAGAGATGTATATCTTTGGAAAAGACAAGTTGGGATGCATAAATGGAGACCTCTCACAGCCACTAGAGACATATCCTACCTTTAGAAAGTGGAGAATCTAAAATGCAGTGGTAAAGGATGGCTAATCATTTCCATGGATCCAAAACTAATTGGAAATTACATTAGATTTCCAATAAGCTAAAAACTGATATAGGATGATGTGCAACAAAATATTTTGATAGCTCTAACTCTTACGATACATGATCCCGAGAAGAAAGTGGTAGACCAGACAAGGTGAGGATCAGTAGGACATATTACAACACTGTTAGGCACAGAGAAATTGATTTTCAGAATCCAAATCCTATGAAGTGTGAGGCTAATATACAAAAGCATAATTCTATGATCCAAGAAGATAGAGTTTATACGCTCTTGGATGGTCTTGATGATCGCCTAGACAAGATTCAAGATGATGTGCTTGAGCAAAGGCCACACACATTATTCATTAGAGACTGAGACAAATGGTGATGTTAACGAGAAAGACCATATCTGTGGCTATGGTATCAAAAGGAGGATAGAAATTATTGCAGTAACCTTCACTTCAAGTGATGACAAATAAAAAGCTAAACATTTTGATAAAGACAAAGATGCAACCTAATGAAGGAGGTTGTACACATTATGGGAACATAAACATACGCAGCAGAGAGCTTGTTAAATTATATGGATAGCCGGATTGGTGGCATGAACTCAAGTCAAGAGCGGAAAGCGGTCGTATTGATCTTGCGCGATCTTGAGAAATAACATCTCAACTAAACCTCACCTTTCTCATGCCATAGGATGAATCTTCATTAAGCAAAACTAAATTTTTCTTTGGCTAATAATAAATCAGGTAACCACAGTTGGATTATTGACTCAGAATGGCGGTCACATGACTTTGATCCACAGTTTTGTTGAGACAGGTAACCAAGAGAACTCATATTACCAATGCAAATGGTGTGAAATATTCAGTTACAAGAAATTTGGAATAGGACACTTTCATCATCTCTTTCTTTATCAAATACTCTTTGCTAGTTCTGCTCTTTCTAATAAATTGCTTCTCCCGGTGGGACAAGCTATCGAAGAATTGAATTGTTGTGCACTAATCTATCCTAAATTTTGCTCGTTTCAAGATATTCTCACCAAGAACATTATTGGTCATGGTACTAAATGAGGAGGGTTGTACTACATGGATGACTTTAATGTTGGTTAGGCAAACAAAGTTGAGTGAAATAGTGACAAAAGAGAGCAGAGAAATTTGGTTGTAATCATCGATTGAGACATCCATCATTCTTTCCCTTAAGACACTTGTTTCCAAGTTTATTTCTCCCACCTAGATAAATACTTTTCAAATCTGAAAACTTGCATCTTTTGGCTAAAGATGTGGTCTTATCGATAAATTGAAAAGATTGTGAGAAACCATTTGTGTTGATCCACTGCGATGTTTAGAACAACCCATTTTAGTTTCTTTAGGCATTAGATGGTTTGGGATTTTTGTGGATGGCCCACTTTGCGTATGACTTACTTCTCATGATGAAAAATAAAGTGAAGAATTGAGTTGAATTTTTATTATTTTCACACACTATATGATCCAAGAGTCGATTTTTTCCAAACTTAGGATCATACAAAATATAACAATGGTGGAGAATTTGACAACAAAGAATTGTGGCTATTTTGAACACATGGGTTGTATCATGAGGCGAGCTATGCTCCCAACACCCTGACAAGTGGGTGTTGCAGGAAAAACGGACATGCAGAAACCTTTCGTATATAAAATTACGACAAATGCACTGACGATATTAGACGGATGCAATTGCACAACAGCCCAATCTGCAATTGAATCAAATGCCTTCCCTAGGTATTGATTTTAATACTCCATACAAGCCTTCACATCATGCAGAGCTATCATTCTTCTTCTGAATATTTGGATATTAACAGTATGTACCTTCAAAATTAGGGAACAAGCTTGATCCATATGTTGTTAAGCTACATTTTCTTGGGCTATGCCACACATAAGAAGGGTTACCGATGCTATGATCCTGCTACTAGGCAAATTTATGTTACCTTGATTATTTACTTTTCTTAAAACTTAATATTGCCAGGCACCGGTTCCAATTCTTCTCTTTAGGGGTAGATGGTGACAAAGGCAAATATGAATACTATTTGAAAGATTGGCCGTGTTTTCAAAATGTGTAAGTGGCTAGAGCTGAAGACATATCTACAAGATGAATTAGAGAATGAACAAGGGCAAAGAACAACCCCTCCTTAAATCTAGTACTGTTGACAGTCTCTGAGAATAATCTCAATTAATCTCAAGTCCCCTTCCTAATAATGTGAAAATAATTTGTTGGCTACAAATTGCAACTCCAAGTATAATCTTGGCAAGCACACTTCAGGTGATCTCTCGACCATATCCGGAAGAACGGAAATAATCTTCATTACTAATCATGTCAGTACTTTGGTATCTCCATCGCTCAGACCTTTGTGCACAAGTTGTCCACTAGCACATTCGAATCTGATACAAGAAGCTTTCTGGAATGAGGCAAATGTTGAATTAATAAATGAAGAATGGCGACTCTAGAGAAGAACAATACATGCGACATATGGCACTACCGAAGGAAAAATCGTAGATGTAATGGTGCTCTTGACCAAATGCAAGTGTTGAACAATACGATTAGTATAAATGGGACTTGCTGCGAAGGAAGGCACACATTGTCAAACATAGATTATCAAAAGGCGTTTTCAACGATGGCAAAAAAGCGAACACGGTCAAGGTGCTGTGTCGTCATAAAATTTGGATTATGCCGCTGATTAGTGTAAAAATGTATTCCTTCATGGAACCTTGAAGAATAAGTAAATATGGATGTCCACCGGGCTTTGTTGCCTCGCGAATGGAGAAGTATGCGAGGTTACAAGGCGTTATATGATTTAAAAGCAGTCGCAAAGGATTGGTTTGGATGATTACTTTGACCATGAAGGTGTGAAGCTGAACAAACAATTCATACCACACTTTATTCTTGAAGCATTGAAAGGTTTATTATTCCTCTTTTGATTTACGTTGATGATATAGTAATTCAGGAAGCGATGAAAGGGAAATTACAAGCCTATAAGAACATTTCTTAAGCGAGTTTGAGATGAAAAATCACGGAGGCCTAAATATTTTTAGGAATTTAAGTAGCTCGATCAGGATTAGGGATTTCTCTCACAAGAAAATATGTGCCGACACGCTAGGCGGGACGGGGATGTTTAGATGTAAACTGTAGACACACCAATAGTCGAAATCACAAATTTGGAGAACTCGAACAAGTGCAGACCAGCAAGAGAGATATAGCGATAGTTGGAACTTAATTTACTTATCACCTGAGGCCATATATTGCTTGTATTGTAAGTTTGGTGAGTCGATTTATGCATAATCAAGTGAAGAACATATGGATGTTGTAATTCGAATTCTTCGATATTTTAGCATATTTAAAGAAAAAGGGCCATAATTTCGAAGTGCAAATGCCTTAATATTGAAGGCTACCTTTTGCGTGATCACAGATTAGGCCGGAGTATGAATGAAAATCTACATCTGGGTATTTCGCTTTTGTTCAGAACCTTTGTCACTTTAAGGAGTAAGCAAAAGGTGGTTGCATTATCAGTCTGAGGTTGAATTCGTGGCGACCAAAGGACTTTGTGAGCTCCTATGTTTGAGGGAATTGTTAAAAGAAATTATTCTCATCACGGACCCGGTATAGAAATTGTTATGTGACAATAAAGCAACTATAGAGGTTGCACAGAATCCAGTCCAACATAATACGACCAAACATGTGGAAGTAGACCAACATTTTATCAAGGACGAGCTTAAGGCAAAGGAAGTTCAATTCCCATTCATAAAACCAGAAGAGCAATTGGCAGACATTCTTACAAAAGTTGTTTCAAACGGGTGTTCTCTGACTCTCTAGGCAAATTGGGCATAGAAGATATCCATGCACGCAAACTTGAGGAAGTATTGGTACATCATTTGAGATTGATTATAGATCATGGAATTAGAATTCATTATTGATTATAGTCAATCAGTCCCAGAAATCATGTATCACCATTATCTAGCCAAAACTTACGTATATGGTTATTTTTCCATAGTTAGTAACCTTGTATTCTTTATATGAGCGGTCTTGTATTCGAGAATAATATCACGAATGAAAAAGAATGCATTTCAACACATTTTTGTTAAGTTTTTAAATTGTTCCATTTTTAGAATATTTATTTCTATTGAATAAAGAACAATTAATGTATAACTCTTTAATTCGAAGAAACAAAGGACTCTTCTTGGTTTTAAGACCCATGGCCTCTTGCTGAAGGAGAGCCTCCAAATTTTCAAGAGGCTTGAAAGGAAAAAGTGATGCAGGAGCTTCTACAACAAACATTGGAAATTCGATCTTCGTTATGGAAAATTCGAATTAGAGGACCACTCAAACATAAGAACACCAAATCTATTTCTAAATCAAGTATTGAGTCTTTTATTTGCTATTTTGATTTGAAGTTGTTTTTATTATAGAAAGATTTGTTCTCTAAAGTCCAAGTAGTAATTTCTTTATTTAATTTTATGACTTTGTTTCTAGTTAGAGTAAGAGTTGTTATTTCACAGAAAGATTTGCTTTTAGGAGTAGTTTGTTTTATTTCAATTAGAAAGTCTTGTTTTTCACAGTGTTAAGTAGGAGTTCCTTTGTTGGTTTAGAAAGTGGGATTATATATCTACCTCTTTAGTCTTTAACAAAATCAGATTCAAGTTTAATAATATTTTTCATATTTCTCTTTTTTAGAGTTCTCTGCACATCTCTTGCTCTACTTGGGTTACAGTTCACGTGGGTGAGTAGTTCGTTCTTCTTACCTAGAGTTCCTTGGTAGCAGAGTATATATGCTGATATACAATTTCTTAGGTGGATTTCGCCGGAGTGGCGAGTTAAGTAGCTTCTTATCTCTTGGTGGATTCACTTGTAGGTGGTGAAGTAAATATCTATCCTTCTATAACCTCTACTAATCTCATCCATCTTCTCTTTTAATTTTCCAAATCGATTCTCCAATACCAACCCAGAAGGCACCAAGATGGATTGTATACAAACATTTTCCTGCCACTTTGTTCCTCTAGGAGACAATAAAGCCATCATCCTATTGCCGGAAGACAAATTCATCCATAGCCTACCTTGGGAAATACTCGAAAACCTCAATTTGAAAAGAAAGAAGCTCAAAACAAGGCTATTTTACCTTGAGGCTATTTTGCGTGAATAAAATACGACTTTTTTTTTAGCCTAAATTCCTTCATTCCTAAACATGTTCATCGACCTCAAAAGCCTATGACCTTGGACTTGTCCCTTATCCTTTAAAATTACATTCAATACCCTTAAACTACTGCAAACTCATCGCAACTTACAATAAATTAAATCATCCATCACGGTCTAGATCCTTACATCAAGGAAGCGTAGATCATCTCACCTTTGAGCTACAAGCTCACCATAACCTCAAGATGGGAGGTTGCCTGAATGGTTTACCCACATGCAGAACCTCCAAGTCCGTGCACATTTATAGGGAAGGGTTAGATGTCCTCCTCTCATCCTCCTCCTTCTTTCGCTGCTGTTGACTCATCACTCTCGTTCATCCTCCGATGGTGGGTCCTGATGATGTTTAGGGTGTCAACCCCTCCCGGAGCCGTTATCATGGGCATGGTAGAGAAGAATGTGTGCTCCTGGTGTATCACTCCTTTATTTTAAAGAGCTTGCAACAACCTAATGGTGTCTTCTGTTGGCAACACAGGTTGAGTCCCTGATTTTCCTTCTTCACAGTTCCTTCAATCGCCACCCCAGTATTGATTGTTCTTGGACATCACTGGAGCACACACGCCCCCCAGGATATTACCATTCATATCGGTTGGGTTTGCATGGGATAGGGCATGTTCATGCAGTTGAACATTGGGTCGCTTACCTTTTCCTCCCTCCATGGTTTGCCTTTTTGGTTTCTTCTAGTCAACATGGCTCACCACTGGATTCTTATTTCCTCGTGAGGTCTGCACCCAAGTAAGTCTTCCCTTTCCAACTCCAGAATGGCATATTTAGATTTCACAACAAGGCTCTTTTCATTCCCATGATTTGCTCCTTCCTTAGAGATAGCTCTTTCCTTCTCCTTCTTGTGCTCTCCTTGAGGCTTTGATTGCTCAGGTTGCTACAATCCACATATTCGTTTCTTAGCAAGGGATCCATATTTAAGAGGACTCATGACTTCCTTGTTGACATCCACAATGCATTTTGTGTTCTTATCTTTCTAAAATCCCCTTGATGGAAACTTCGTGCTCGTTGTGTGGGCTGCAGCGGAAAAATTTAATTTTTAAATAACAAAAATAATAAAATTCTTAGAATAGTTCGGGATCTTAAATTGTAGATCTCGGATGATAAATGGATTTCACTTTTGGAGTCGTCTCGCGAAATCTAGTTACCAGAAAATTTCGTTGGTCAGAGATAGTCGGATTTTCCACGATTTTACCGATAATAACAGCGTCTAATGACTCGGGGGCGAGATTTTTATGAAGGAGCGCAGGAGTTAGGAAATAAGTCAGAAGTTAAATTCATTAAATCTGGGCATTGAACTTGAATCGGGAAGAAAATGAATTGTTTCGAGATAGGAACGGATCCGAGCGAGGATCACATGGCACCATGAGAGCCACTTATCAAGCTTAACTTAAAATAAGTTAAGATAAAAAGAAAAAAGAAAAAAAGAAAAGAGGAGAAAACTTAGAGAAAGGAGGAGAGAGAGAGAGGGAAGCTAAAACACTCTCTCTAAAATCTGAACTCAGGTGGTCTACGCGTCTCGGACAGACGAGTTCCATCCTCAGTAAGGGCAAAGCGTGGGTGCAGAAAACACGAGTTTCGTCGGGATTCAGCGAGGGTGCGGAATCAGAGGTTTCGGGTTTAGGGTGTCCACGGACTTTCTAGAGTTTCTTCTACGCTTTCAGAGGTATGGATTCTTCCTACTTTGGTTTTTCACCTCATTTCCTAGGGGCTGTTTGGTTGGGTTTTGGCCCTAAAGGCTGTTTATTGCCACCACTAAAGAAATTTGTTGGCAAATAATGGGTTATGAATAGTACTGATTTGACCCTATATGATATCTAGTTTTTGGGGCTGATTTTAGGTTAGAAAAAGGAGAATTTGGACTAATATCCTTGAAAAGTTGTAGCTATCAAAAGTGATATTAGACTTTTGAATTACCCAGGTGACCTATAACTACGTTATGGTCATTTTGGGGCTGCTCAAGGCGCACTGCAACAACCTCTTATCCAAAGTTTTTGGGATTGATTTTCGAATTTAGAAAAGTGAGAATTTAGACAGCATCCTTGAAACTTGTAGCTCTATCAGGCTTTGATCTTCAAGTTTTGAATGCCAAAATCAGACCTACTCTTCTGAAGTTATGGTCCGTTTTGGGCGCTGTCTTGGTATTTTCTTGGTGTGTCGGATTTTGCCACAATTGGTATATAGCGATATATCATTGCTGGAAATTAGGTGATATACTTAGTTAAAATGTGAAGGTAAATTGTGTGTTCTAATTGTTTGGCTTGTGATGTGCTTGTATGAATAAGGCCATTGCATGGCTTATTGTAGGCTAGTTGTGGACACGTCTTGTTACAATTCGGCCCAGAGGTTGATGGATGTCACTCCTCGAGTAGTAGTGACTGTGATATAATGTATCGTGAAATGATATGTTGGCATGAATTAGTATAATATATTGAATTTGCTTAATACTTTTATATAAATCTTCCAAATTGTAGCGGAGTAGGCATGCACATATAGCACTCATCGCTATGTAGCATGAACATGAATGGCTTGATAGCATGATTGCATGTTATCAAAACTCGGACATCCGCGAAGCATAGGTGTAAGATGCATGGTAGGAGATCGAAACCTTACTATTTTTGGAGATACCCTCCGAGGTGAAAAGACCCGGCGTGCAGTTAGACATGATCAGGCGATGAAAGCACAGTAAAATGTAAAGGGCAAAATGCCACAATGGTTGCGGTTGGACATGATTTGGTGTTAAACGTAAAAATGTCAAAAAGGCGTGCGGCGTCCTACGGTGAGAAACCAGAAATCCGTGGCCCACAAATGCATTAAACACATGGGGATTTTGTAAAATAAAATGGGTTTTGGTTATAAAACAAAAAGATTTTGTTTTGAAAAAAAAATGGTCATTGATGGAACATAAATGACGATTTTCACACTTAGATATGCATCTGTGAGGGAGTCGGTGAGGACTCGGGATATGGGACAGGGTGAGTCACATTACCGTATGGCATGTAGACATTTAAGTAGGAATGTGTATGTTTTTACTTGAATGTGTGAAATGGCGTGAATGCTTGGCTTTGGTGGAGTAGCCCTTGTAGAATTATTCTCTTGGCATTCTTCCGCCAGTCGTGGAACCCCGCTGAAGTCAGGAGGCAGACTCAGTGAGGCCGTGATTATGAAGGCGTTATGCTGGCCTTGATATTGCAACTGTAAAAAGTGTTGTATAAAAGAATTGTAACTAAATTCTTTTGGGACTATTTTCTAAATAGTCGAGTGTGAAGTGGTGAGAGGACTATGTTCAGTTTCTTACGGATTTATAATTAAGTGTTTTATTTTCATATTTTAGATTTAAATGAATGAGTGGGTCAGTAAAAAGGATGTATATTGGGGATATGAATGGATGGGCTCTGTGTGATCATTCTTATACATTGGGATTACTAGATGGATTGGTTATATAGTATATACAGTTATATGTTGGGTAGAACCCATGAGCCTTCTGGCAATTTTTATGAAATATGGATCGAATAAATGAGGCGATAGTGGTGTCGGGTTACCCAAATCCGCATAGAAATTGTACGGATTTACGGGTTGTCAATGCGGATAAAGGTTTTGGGGTGTCGCATTAGCGTTGTCGTGTTCACTCAAGACCCCTAGAGGGCATTCTTCTATCCAATGACCATATAGACCGCATCCAAAGCACACCAAATGGATTCCCTTGCATTCTAATCTGCGGATCCTTCGTCGTTGTCTAAACTTGGATATTAAGGGTTTCATTAGGTCAACCTCAACACAAATTCTGGCGTAGTGGCCACGTGAAACAGTGCTAGTGGCTTCATCCACCTTCAAGGATTTCCAAGCTTTGAGTACCGATCTTATCAAAAAACTATGTCCAACATATTGACTAGAAGATACAGTATTCCTCACCCCAGACCAATTGGTTGTTTAGGGTGTTTTAGTTTAAGTCGAAGTTGGACTGCCACTATCTCATCGTGAAGGCGATTGAAGATCATCAAAGATCTCTCATAGTTAGCATTTTCGTAGTCTTCTGTCATGAAAGAACAGCGTGCCAGGAAGAAACAAAAAGAGAGCGCTGTCAATTACAACAGCCAAACTGGGATTTCCACAACTCGTAAATTTTTGTGAGCAGAAGATGGTAGCCTATATTTCCACCCAAAGTATGATGATTAGAGTCCTCTTCCTGTCGTCAGATTCTTTCCCTTCTCCTTCTTAGTTAGCCCAGAAGGAGGCATTCTGCCCCCATCTCTCATGGGGTAATCTTCATCATTGTCTGTCGTAAACCAGTCATCATCACTATATTGAGATTTTTGAATTTTAACATGAGGTTTGGATACTTATGCTATAGGTTTCACCTTAAGTATACGTATGCGATAAGGTGATCTTAATAGCCCATCTCCACATCTGATCACGGCCATCGCCACTAGTGATTTCAATTTGACTTTCTTGTACTCAGGGTTAAGATATCTTTATCAGAGTTGAAATCTTCTTCCTACTCCGACTGAGAATGTGTTAGGGCTTTCCATCACCTCTCATTTCAAAAATACGTTATATATAATATAAAAAACCAAAAATGTTTTAACTTATATTGCTGAAATCCATAATAAATCATCAAAAAACCAAACAAAGTATCTATATACAAATTATTATTATATTCAACAAGTTCAAAAAGCCAGTTTCATTAAATTACCAAAGAAAAGTTAATCATATTTTAAATTTATAACATATATAGAAAGAGTTGAAAACTATAAATCAAATCATTTATATAGGTGATATTTATTATACTAGTAGCTAAAGGGATCATGTTATCAATTTAGATCCTTATGTAAATCTAACCATTCATTGCCTACAGAGAATCCTGCAACTCAAGACTTAAGATCATGTTTTATGTGCTTTTCAATGAATGGACCAAAATCTGACAAAGGTAATGACATAGCTAATGATACTCGAGTTCAAAATTTTGGGAGTGGGTTGCATTTAAACGCCCACCGAAGAACAAGAAACTCTAAACAGTGCAAAGGAATTATAGATCTGATAATGACCACTAACTCAGTTCACAAAATCAACCACCAAAGCCAATATTCAACTTCAACAATTGTACTTGGAAATGAAGAAAAGCCATTGCAAAAAGAAGTCCATATAAATTGCTAATGCAGACACGTTATCTCCCCCTTCCTATCAATAGGAAAGTGTTCGGAGAGACTGGAGCTACTGTTGTGGACTTCTGCTTTCTTCTTTGCCAGAACTATCGATGGCTGTCATCACCCTGCAAGAGTTCAAAACAATCAAATACCAACCAAGCTTCAGCATTATAAATGAAAACACCAATAGAAAACTGGTAAACAATTACATTCAAAGTTGGGCAAGACAGCCATTTTGTCACACACATAGGCCCAAATAAAACTTATTTCTCAAAGGGAATTTTCAAGTCCAATAAAATTCTACGAACTCCATAAAGAGCAGTTCTAATTTCATCGTGTTCCTTTATAGTTTAGGCTGAAAAATTCTGGAATTACCATTGTACTAAAATATGAAGGTATCAGAATAATGCTTTATAACATCCTGATAGATCACAGAAAGACAATTTCAGAGCAGGGCTTTAGTTTACAATTCAAATTGAGCACTGGCATCCGATGTTTATTGTACCATGTAAGGTCCTTCCTATGTAAATACCTCTGTCAATATAACAAAAACTGTCCTACGAGCGAAAATGGTCCGATGGTCAAATTATAACCTGAGTTTAGGTTAATACATAAAGTATACTAAAATATAATTATACCCTGTCTATTCTACCTAGAGATATATGTAGAACTCATTAAGCTCACAAGTCTACATTTCAGCTCACCTACAATGTTCTGATTTCTGTCATTTCCTCTTAAAAGCCGAAACAACCCAAAATAACACTGCCCACTTCTTAATGGGGCTCCAGTCTTCCAGCCATTGCAGCAGAGATGGTCTTATTCATATTCTTCAAGGGTGTCACATTCTCAATAAATTTTTCTTTTGATTTCTCATTTCCTTAAACACAGCAGTTGTTACAAAAATAATAAAGCATGATAAAAACAAAATCTTCACTCTGATGAGTCATAGAATCAATTTTCAAATTATATTTCATAGTCAGGAAACAAAGTTCATCTAACAATAATTGAATGATTTATACAAACAGCTCTCAATGTGTTTGCAAAGTTATATCGAGAAAGCAAAAAATCTTAGAAAAGAAATGGTATTAAGGTGTGAACATATAAATAACGCCCATTAACCTTAAAATATGTAATGAGGTTCAAATTGCAGGTAACAATAAAAAAACAACCTGAGCTCGGACAAAGCCACAGAGGGCAAAGGTAGTAGAATTGCCCGGTGTATACTCATCTAAATACCCAATGTTAATCTGGACTGAAGCGTGATCTTTTGAAGTGATGAGCCTACAATGAGTAGCAGAGCTGCAGAAGTAAAAAAAAATTAATCAATACTCCACAAAGCCGACTACAAAAAATGGGTACCCTGTAAAATGAAGAAGCATACCACTTCTAGGATATAGATCCATGTTTTGTCCCTCTTCGTTCTGCATCTTGGCTGGTTGTTTAAATGCTCCTGATGTATGAATCTCAAACTACCTGATTCGACAAAATCAGGTCAAAACAATTGCAAATGTTTCTTTTTAGATGGTTAAAAAAACAGGTTGTGGGCACATTTAATCAACTTCATATACAAAAGCAAAAGCATATATTCTTCAGTAGAGCAAGAAAGGAGCATCAGTGTACGGATGGATGCATTCCTGATTTTTCCATAGAATTATTTTTAAAGACAATAAATTGTATAGTAAACATAGGGAATCATAACAGCTAATCTTGGCACAAACAGCTAAAAGGTTCCGCTTGATTTCCTAAAAACGTGAGCAAACAAAATATCAAACAAAAGATGGGGTTGTTTAGATCCAACTAAATTCTACTACCTCCTAACACCAACAATCATATAAACTAGTCACACATTAAAAATAACATGGCAACTTTTTAGTTTGATTTTGGCAAATCAAAGAATGGGGTTGAAACTGAACTTTAACAAATCCACCGCCCTAGAGCAAATCGGAAAACGCAAACCGCAAACCGCAAACCATTTTTTAGGCCTTTCCGGTAGCGAACAATCACAAATTAAAAGAAATTGCAGATCTGAAATTACAGCAACGACATTTGATGCAGAGAAGAACAGAGAGAGAGGGCACTTACCAAGAAGAGGAGAGACCGCAACCGCAAATGAAAGTTAGAGGTATCTCTTCCCGGCCTTTTATATAGGCGGCTCAAAACCCCTGGCCCAATATGTCTATATACGTATAGAGATGTTTATTTTTACTTCCGAAACAATCCTTTTTAGTACGAATTCTCTTTAAACTATCCTTCACTGCTTTTCATCTACGTTTTAATTCAATTGAATCAACCATTTTTTAAGCCGGTTTTTAGTGTTGAGTTATGATTTTCTATAAGGCTATTTTAACTTATTTCAATAAACTTTTTTACTTATAAGGAGATAAAACTTAAAGAGCATACAGCACAAAAATCAAATTATATATAAAAAAATAAAAAATTATGTAAAAAAATAGAAAAGAAATTCTGACAAAAATTATGCAAAAATTGGTAAATTTTTTAAAAAAGTTATGTGAAAATAGGAAAAGAAAATTTTGAAAAATAATGAAAAAATATAAAACAAATTTTGAAAATTTAAATTTTTTAAAATTTATGTAAAAATAGAAAAAAAATATGAAAAAAATTGAAAAAAATAAAAAGAAATTCAGAAAAAATATGTAAACAATAGGTAAACTTTTTGAAGAAAAATTATGTAAAAAAGAAGAAAAAAAATTATGACATATAATTAAAAAATGAAAAAATCTCTATTAGTGATGATTTTCTTGATTTATAATTTGATGTAGATCCAAATGAGTTTTTTTTCTTTTTAACTTACTGTTTTGTGATGATAAAGTATTAATAATGTTTGTTATTTTGTTTTAGGAGATATTTGTAATGATGGGAAATCATAGTGATCTTTAGTTTTTATGTTAATGTTATTTCTTTATTGTATTTTATTATTAGATAAAAACTATAAATAATATTTAGTGAGATATATAATTTTTATTTGTATTCGATGTGGTACCTGTCTCTTAAAAAATTTGGGCGCCCAAGTCGCATTTTGCCTCAAGGCCCCCGAGAAGACTTTATCTTTCGGTATGTCTTAAATAGCCTTAAGTTGTGGTCTGTCAGCATCCATGACATAGAGCTACCTAGTGATTATTGCGGCCTCTTTTGTTGGAAGGCAAAAGTTGAAACTCTCAAAAGCGGGATGAATCTGGGAAAGTGAAAAAACTCAAGTAGAATAAATTTGGAAGTGAAAAAAGCCCTAAAACAAAAATCTCTTATACCATGAGGGTAGGTGGGTATATTTAATTTGATGAAGATGACATAATAATTTATAATAATTGGGGCGAGGCAAGTAAGTTGGAAACTCAGCACCAGCAGACTCGATTCGAGTATAAATTTTTATCACCATGCAGATTATCTTTGCTCTAGAAACCACTTTCCGTGGGTGGGGCGAGGCGATTGATCTGAAGACCCGAATCAACGTAGGGGAGACCCGTGATCGGATCATTTCGGAAGAACGTATCGTATTTGAACTGGATGGAAGACCGACACATTTGCTTATAGAGAAATAGAATCTTGTAGTATATGGGGGTAGATTGGTGATGGAAGTCAGATTGATAAGTCTTGATGACCTTGGCGGAGAATACTTAGATAAGTTCAAGGGTTCTTTTAAAATCAAGAGGGTTAGCTATAATTTGAATGCTTAAAACTTGAAGAATGTAAGGATAACAAACCTATAAATAGGCTCAAAAATATGAAGAATATAAACTAAATATTTGGTTACAAGGAAAGTAAATATTTGGCCAAAAACAAGAAATTAAACTAACATATCTTTTCCTAAAGTAACACACTAAAAAAAATGTCCATGAGGAGAAGCCAAAAGAAAACTAGAACAATTCTAGGATAAGGCTTGCAGATTGGAAAATGGGATAAAGGTATGATGATCAATAGCAGGTATTTTTCAAATCGCGACTACGTCGGGAACCATTATTTTAAAATAAGCTCCAAAATGTATAGGCTCGAGAACAAATCAGTGTGCGAATGAACCGAGATGGCAACAGCGATCGAATAGTGTTTAGTGAGCCAGAAATAGCGGTAGTCAGTAGGTAAAATGCCTTGGCTCTTGATTCGAGCTGGTTAATTTGATGATGTAAACGTCTTTTGTTTCTTTTTTGCAGGTTGAACACGTGAAACTGCCCAATATCAAGCATCTCGGATTAACGCCAGAACTCTTGGATCTCTTAACTAACCTATTAGTGTCCATGGACTATTGATTTCAAGTGGGTTCGCACTCCGTTCATAGCCATGCTTCCATCTACACGACCTCCCAGAATGCGAATTTTCCATAATTAAGATTGAATTTCCAATATATGTTGTAGAAGTTGGCATCATGGATCCTTTGTGCTTTGATTCTCATCATTCCCCGCTTCCTCGAAAAGATTCGTCCTTGAATCTTAACCATAATGTTATTGATGGCATGAAAATAAATACACATCCTCCACGGTCCATCAGCACTAAGGTTCAGTCAATACCTTATAAGAACACATGGACTAATCAATTCCTCTACTTGGCTTTATGAAATAACATCTCTGAGGTGGCAAAGCCAGTTGGATCAATTCTCAAAGGATTACATACTTGAACTCACACGTAACAAAGGAAGAAACAATACTATGAATGAAAGATGGTGATTATTGTTCAAAAAGCGTTTCCTTAATACAAAAATTTCAAACATAAACTGTTTAGAATAAAAGCACTCTTGAGCTCACTATTTGTAAAGGAAATAACTGCTTTTGTTTCTCTTTTTCACGGTTACTTCTGATCTTTTTTGTTTTTATCCTTTTACGTTATTCACTTTAAGATCTTTTTTCTTTCCTCTCATTTCCTTTTCTCCTCTCTACATTTCCCACATTTTCTTTAGTTCTTTTCACTTTTTTTCTTTGTTCGGTCTCTTTTCACTATTTTCCTTTTTTCCTCTCTTTTTTGCAACCTCACTTGACTTGGTGTCAAGGAACCGAGTAACGTTCCGTTGGTTGTGCGAGCGAGTACTTATTGGTGAAGCCGTCATGCTTAACCTTCCTATCAAATTGCCACGGTCTTCTAATAACAAGTCTCCAGGTTTGCATTGGAACTACATCACCTGAAACTTCATCTCCGTGTTCCACAATACTAAAGACTAACCTTGTTTGTATATACCTCCGACTATCATTCATTATTCTGTGATTATAAGATTGAGATTGACACTTCAGTGGCATTCCTAGTTTATACCATGGTTGCTAATGGCGTTGATGCCTTCCGTCGATGATCCTGCTTTACCTTATACCTTATTTTGGAGCGTAGCACCTAATTAACGAAAAATATTTATCCTTGCATCGTCATTTTCCTTAGCTTGCACACCAAGGCCCTCTTGGCCACCATTTAGTTCTCCTTGGATAGCATTACTCCTCATCATCAAACATCCTCTAAGGATGGTATGAATCCTGATAGAGCTCTTCATCTGTTTGATCTCACCACATTGTCCCGCATCACCATGACTCTTTTGTTCGGACATTAGCTTGCTATATGACCCTTACCTTGGCATTTAAAACACATAATATCACCATTTTGAGTAGTGAAAGAATCGGGTTTACCTTTATTTCCTTGGTTGTTCCCCTCTTGTTTTAGTTTTGTTTTATGCTTGATGTTAAGTGGCTTCTCTTCCTTCCTCCATTGATTCAATTTCCAAGTAGATGAACTTGGACAGTGTAGAGCGATGTGTTACTACTACCCTCTCTTTCAACTTGATTCTAATCTTGATGACCATATGCACCATATCCTCCAAACTCCACATAATGTTGCAATTCCACCACCACGATATTTGAATCTCTAGGTTTAAACTACGCGGAAACCTGTGTGGTAGCCTCTTGATCTTCTTTAATATTCCTCTAGCCATGCTGCAACCTCCGTCTACTTAAACTCCTCCCATTACTTCATTACCTTGCCGGGTTTTGCAACTTGTTTGTATAATTCATTAGTAGGGAAATTGGGACAAATCTCTTCCATCACCCTCTTCATCTCTTCCCATGTTTCTGGTCATTTCGCATTGTCTCTTATTCAACACTAGTTGGTCCCACGCCCACACTATGGCATAATATGAGAACTACATGTGAGGAAACTTCACTTCTTATTTTGGAATAATGTCGAGACAATAAAAACTAACTCTACCACCTTCCTCTCCCACTCAAGATGTATGCCTCGAGGTCCTCTTTTCTTAGAAGGTGGAGATCTTATACTTAATGTTTAATTCTATTATCTTCCCAATTCCTATCTTCTTTATGTCTCCCCATTTTCCTTGTTACCTTTCAATGAATCATAACCATTCTCATCCTCAAAATCTCCTCTATCATGCCATCTTCTGCAGCGCCCCTCTTCTTGGCGGCCTCTCATATCGCCTTGTGGGAGGGTTTAGGTCCATCAAACCTTACTCTGTCTCATGGATTGTTCCAATTCGACCACAAACATTCTGCATTGCTTAGTAGTTAAGGCTACATAATGAACTTCATGTCAACTCCTCCACAGCCACACTTCGTCATTATTTGTTTGTATGAGTAACAGCAAAAACAAGGTTAGAGAAAAAGTAGGGCGTCACCGTCTGCTGCTTCACGGGTTTCACTTAGTTCACTCATGTTTTCACACAATATATTTGGCTTTTTCTCACTAAAATAATCAGGCATCTTGTTTTATTTGGGAAATTTCTCTTCTAGTTCTTTTGGAACTAATCAAACAAATCATATTTTCCTTGAAAATTCATTAAAATCTATCAAGGGACAAGTTGGTGGCGTGTAACCAATGTCGACTTTGCCAAGCAGCAAAAAAAAAAAAAAGACACAACAACTAGAATATTGAAGTAAGCACATGATTTTTTTAGGCTTCCGGATTTTTTTCTCGTGGGATCCTTCTTTTACTTTACTTATTTTATTTTGTTATAGCTTGGGAATGGACTATTCAAAAGGAAAACTTGAGACAAAATTTATATCCAATCAAGAATGAAGAAAATCGGATTTGGGATGGAGTAGATATTAGGTTGTGACTAAAATTGGGGATTGAATGGAATTGAGAAAGGCAGTTGAAGTGGGTGGCTAAGTGGGTTGAACAGAGAAAAGAAAAAAATGTAAAAGGCTAGTGTAGAAAAATAGAACTTATTGCTCTGATGCAATAATCTGAGCCCGTGTCCAACTGCCAGGAGACCGTCCGGATTAATTTCCGGAAGACGACTCTAGTATTTGGCTTGGATGGAAGACCTTGTTATAGAGAAGCAAGAACGTAGTATGTAAAGGCGCGATGATGATGGAAGTCCCGATTGATAGTCATCAAACGTCTGCCGAATAACTTGATAAGTTCAAATAGTTCTTTTAAGAACCAAAGAGAAATTTAAACTCTCAATTTTATTAATGCTTAAAACTTGAAGGATGTAGGGATAACAAGCCTATAAATCGGCCCAAAAATATGAAGAATAGAACTAAATATTCGGCCATAAGGAAAGTAAATATTTATTTGAAAGCGAAGAAAGACTAACATATTTTATAAAGTAACACTAAAAAATGTCCATGGGAAGCAAAAAAGGAAACTTGATAATTCTAGGATAAGGCTTGGGAATCCGTCGGTAGCAATATGGGGTGAAGTAATAGCAAAATTTAGCGCAAATCGACGCAATCAGAACAAATTAGAGGACCGATAAGGCTCCAGTACGTGGTAGATGAATCGCTGAATCGGCTCCAAAATGGTAGCCGATGCTTTTCGATAAACATCAAATCACGTGAATCAACTCCAATAGCGGCAAATCAACAAATTAAAAGCCACATGGCTCTTAGTTTGATCGGTTAATTTGGTGACATGGACCCGTCTTTGTTTCCTTTTAGTGCGAGCTTAACACATATGACATCAAGTTAAAACATGAAGGGCTTCTTTGAATCTCTTAGCCACGAAAACGTGTCACTAGGGCCTAGTGGAATTTCAAGCGAATTACGTACTCATTCCTTAGTGTGGCAAAAATGCATAGCGCCACCAGTGTAAATTTTCCGGCTATTAGATTGAATTCCCGTATATATTTGTAGAAGTTGGCATCCACCAGTTCTTTGTTTTGATTCTCATGAAGGGTGGGGTGGGTACCAGCCCGCCCCATTGCCATCCATAAATCTCATCTAATAAGTTCTTATAAAATAAATGTTTAATTAGGAATGTTTACCCCGAACAAGGCTGAAATGGTTCGGTTAAATTACTTGAGAGTTTTTAATACGTCATATTCTTGATTTTAAGAAAACTACTTACATTTGTTTTAGGAAAATAATTAAAATTTTCAATCTTATGACATGAATCATAGGTGATTGATTCTTGAACATTGACCAAAAATATTTATATATTTTATCTTTTATTCCATAAATATTCTTTTAACATTTATTTATTATTTCTTACCATGTATTATATCAAAATACTCATTTACTATGACACCTTAAGCCCGGGGTCCATTATTAACCGTCAACAGTGGAAATAATATCTCTATTGGATATCGTATATCTCAGCACCTTATTTGTCTAATCCCATTAATTGGGATCCATTCAATGATCTTGGTAATTACATACTGCATACACGACGCGCAATTTGTGAAGCGAGGGTCAAATTTCCTATGGATATCGCTGTCTTGATATCCTGTCCAATCCATTCTTGGGATCGTTTAACCCACATTCAATGAAACTTTTTATGTTATTTTCAAAACATATTATTGGTTCAATTACCAGCTCCATTGCACTGCAGGGCACCTCACCAAAACTAGTTCTTTCAAATTTTTACAAGAAATAGCTATACTGACCACAGTTGGCTTTCTTCAACCTCATTGGATGAGAGGCCGTCCACTAGTATATACCACATAAATCTTTCCCATAAAAGTGGGTCACGCCTGAAGTAAGAGACTCATGCTACAAAGTAATACCCTAAATGTACATGCAATGTTCATGGACATATATATATATATATATATATATATATATATATATATATATATATATATATATATATATATATATATATCAAAATTCCAATTGAATGATGCAATTCTAATGGAGATAATACATGTCATGAAATGAGACCGGACTTGCTGATGCATGAAAAATCAGGAGTCATCACGGACTCTCATCCTTGATGTGATATTGATAGCATCCATCGTCGATGAATTTCATCAAATGATATCTTTGAAACAAAATCAAGTTTTTTAGATATCAAAACTTATTGGATGTTTCACTTCGAAAGATTATTTTATTAATAAAACATGTGTATTTTTGGGTAGCGAATTTTGAGAATTACCGCACGAGGCTTTTCCCTTTCAACGCTCACATGAAAACTAGCAGATTTGAACACATATGTATAACCAAAATATCGGGGCTTTCACCCAAGGGGTATCTATCACTGCTTCTACACGACAGTTTTCATGCTCTACCAACGTTGAACTCTATTTGAACTTTGTTGTTAATTTTCAAACCCACTTTCATTGACCACGAGGATGGTGTTGAGTGGCACCATTTCATACTCTGCGGACCATGGGCTCGGTGAACGTTCAACATATCAAGCTATAATAACCACGGGATGGTGTGTGATGGCACCACGCATACGCCCGTGAGCGCCAATCTTATCGGTGCATATGCAATGTATTATGCCAGCTGCAAAAATCAATTTCTATCACATATGTAATGCATATCATATAGACAATTTATCATATATAGCATGTATCATGGACAATTATATCAAAAGCATATAATTTCCAAATGATTCATCTCAATGTCAATATATTATATAAACGTTCAATCAACAATTATTACCAAGCAAGTCAATCAAAAAAGCAAGTAAAGGCAACTTGGTTCTTGAACCAAGTGCGCTATAAGAGATGCCATAAAAATATCACACAACCACAACCATCACCATTTCACACAAACATGGCGCGAACAGAATAGCCTCGGATTCGGCCCAAGATTTTCCAGTCTGAGTCGAATCAAGTCAAAACTAGGCCATAAACTTGCCATACTCAATACACATTTTAAGTCTTATGACAATGGTCCAGAGGTCGACCTGGCTTGTTAAGCAGGCCTAGAAGTGCAAATCAGGAAATGGACCATAACTCGACACATAAAAGTTCGATTAGATGATTCAAAAACTGTATCAGTTCAAGTAGCTACAATTCTTATGGAGGACTTGAGTCCAAATTCTCTATGTTTCCAAACTTGATGAGGTACTTCATCCTTGGTCATTTGGATCAAAACGAGGAATTAGTATTCCCATATTTTAAAAAAAACCCCTTATAGTGAAAAATAAACCAAAGTAGGAAGAATCCCTACCTCTTAAAGCCTGACCCTGTTGGATATCACGGACTTTCTTGCCCAGTGGCCAATTCCGACCGTTGGAACAGGCTTCCTTTTCTCCCTCTTTCTCTCTCCACTTTATTCTCCTCTCCTTTTCTTTCTTTCCTTTCTCTCTTTTCTTTTCTTCTCCTTTTAACTGTGTTCTCTCTACAATGGTTGTGACCTCCCATTTATACAAATTCCAGCTGCACATGTTGTGTAAAGCACCTGTGTAAATCCACTCATAACACCTATCTTATAGACATTTTGACATGGCTTGTGTGTACTTGTTTCTCGTTACCTCAAAAAATGAAGTGAGCTATACCGAATTCAAGGGTCGCCTAGGTAACTAGATTTCGTGTGAATCTAGTAGTGGGGGTTGTTCAATATTTGAGATCTGAAAATATTCATTTCAACATATATCGACAAATCACTTTTTTTATTTTGGAAAATTCAATTTTCTTGGGTTTACATTCTATCCTATATATATATTATTTGTATAAATATATGAAAATAACTTAGTATCATCCAGGTTCTACCATTTCATCAGTAAATATATGTGATCACACATATAATCATGCATATCTGAACGAGGCATTTGTTCTTTTAAATAATAGGATCACTAAGTATTGGCAAATGAGCTCTATCTTTGATTAATGGGGATGAGGATTTCTAGCTCTGAGTTAGTTGACCTAGATAGAGTCTCTCAATAGACTTTACTTTTAGCTTATGGCGGGGATCTCCTCTTATAAGATGTCATTGATGATGGCTAGCGATTTACCAGTGAATGAGGTGAAGTGTAGCTGCGCGTGCCATTGTAACACTCTGAGCTCCACTTTTGCGCTTCGAATATAATCTAAGATAATCTCTTCAGGATCTGCAGAGATGCTATGAAGAATGGGGATGCGCCCCTTCCCTCGCTTGGATGGGGATTTGGGACTGGGGGCTGAGTTTTTTGGGCGTTGGGTGTTTGTTCAGTCATCAAATCACTGCGCGACATAACGTAATACCCTTTACATTTGTGGTGTTTTAAATTATTTACATATTTAAAAGTCCTATTTACTTACTTGTACTTACTCAAGTTTAACTATTACAAAATTTTACATTTACATTGCAAAAGCAAATTCATGGACCTAATATGATGGACTCCTAATGCTATGTTGGCCCTGGCGAATGCGGGATGTCTCTGACAACCTCTTCAGTATGTAAAACTCGGAAAATTTTTTTAGTTTTTTAGGTAAGAGTCGCAGTGTTGGTTGAAACGGAAATTTTCCTAAATCTCGGATGACAAAGAAGCAGGACTTCACCTTTAAATTCTTCGCAAAGTCTGATTACCATTAGATTAAATTGGGATTAGACAGTGTTGAAATTGGTTTTTTAAAGACATTGAGTGTCAGGTGACATGGCATGATCATGTGGATGCCATGGCACCCCTAAAGTGATACATGGCATAGGCACATAGTGCACCATTGTGAATAGCTCACATTGAGCCATGTGTCAAAGAGGAAATAAGGAGAAAAGAAAAATAAAAAAATTAAGAAAAATGGTGGTGGTAATAAGTGGAAATAGGAAGTGGAGAGTTTCCCCACTTTGGACCATTAAGTTGATAATCAATGACTAAATGAGAAATAGAAAGAGAAAAGGAAGAAAAGAAATACTAAGAAAAAAATGAAAAAAGGAAAAAAAAAAAGAGAGAAAATTCGTGGATGAGGATCAAAAAAGAAGTGAAAGGAGAAAATGAAAGAAAATAGAGAAGAGAAATAAGAAAAATGAAATAGAAAATGAGAAAATGAGAAAAGGAAATGGGACCAAACAAAAAGGAAGAATGTTCGGTGGATAAGAAATGGAGAAAAGGAAAGAAAAGAAAAAGAAAATTAGGGGCTCAGCGGGAAAGAGGAAGCAGGCTAAAAAGTGAGAAAAGGAGAAGGAAAAGAAAAAAGGAATTTTTTGGCATTCAACGGTCAAAAGCTCATTATAAAGTGATAAAGTTAGATAAAAGTAACAAGTGCTAAGTGATCTTGGATCTTAGTTATCGAACTCGAGACAGATTCTATGGATGATAACATTTTTAGTCAACAATGACATGGTTTCATACTGGTGTGCGATTAGTCTGGTTTAGGAGATAATGTTGAATCTGGGACTGGACCACAGATAGTCACAATTTGTGTGGATATTTAGTTTTGATCCGGGACCCGATGTCTTAAGATTTGTTGGTGTTTTTTGGTGTCCACTGATAGTTCGTTGTGAATGGAACCAAAAATGGTTCATGTGATGAAGGATGTCACAATATTTATGGGTTCGAAATTGGGACCATTTTGCGTGTTGTTGTTTGATTGGAATATGTTTATTGCTGAAAGAATCATATGATATATGTTCTTTTGATGGATGTGTAAATTATATGTAGAAAATATAATTATCCATGTGTTGAATATGTTGCATCGTTGTCTTTTTGCATGTAACATTAATTATAATTATGAAATGACATAATTACATTTCATATGCAGGGGACATCGATCAAAGTCGAGATTAATACATTGCATGGTATTAATTAATTGCATTCTTAGTGAATGGCAACTTGAAATGAGATGACATCAAAAATTAGGACTCAGTTGCCAAATAATAAATAATAATGTTGGTGGATGAATAACATATTTGTGTATTGAAAAGATCATCATGATATATGTTCTTTGGTGGATGATTATATGTAGAAAATATAATTTATCATGTTCAGATATGTTGCATGTAGTTATCTTTTGCATGTAACATGATTATAATTGTGAAATGGCATAATTATTTGTATGGGGACATCGCATCAAGTCGGGTGTGCATGCATGGTATTGGTTGTTCACCAAACTACCAGTGAATGTCTTTGCTCAAGCTCGGAAATGGGCAGCATCAAAGTGAGACTCACTAGTTGCATAAAATAATAATAATAAATTTGTGTGTTTGTTGTGAAGATGGGTGAAACCCCACAAATGGTGAAAAGACCCAAATTTTTATTCTTAATTCGAATATATATCGGCGATGAGGATCTCAAGTGGAAGGCGTCGCAGCCTGTGGTGAGACACATGATTAAATACCATAGGATTTGATGAAGTCAAATAAATATTGGAAGTTGTCGGTAGTTAAGTCATTAGGTGAAACACGATGACTAGTTTTTCACATGGCGTTTACTTATGTGAAGTCGGTCGGGACTCGGTTTATGGCCATGAGAGTCACATCTCATGCATGACATGATATTCATATGGTTACATTTTGGCATGGAATGTGGTTTGATATATAACCATGTCCATTGCATGTGCATTGGGTGGGAGTAGCCCTTGTAGGAAAATTTTCTCTTTGGGCATTGCTCACCATTGTGAGACCCCCTTTGGTACACATGGAGACTGACGGTCCAACGAGACCGTGATTTGCGAAAGGAGACACATGTGGCCTTGAAAGCGATATTTTTTTGTAAGTGTTTTATATAAAAGTTTTTATAAAATTCTTTGGACTATTGTATAAATAGTTAGGTATATTAATTATAATTAAGAGGGCAGTTGGATTATATTCATGTTCATTTTCTTTTCATTTTTAGATTTAAATATATGGACTAGATGATCCCGGAGTGGAAGGGACGATATGGAAGTAGTCTTAGAGAGTAACTGGGTTATCACTTTGATTAGTGATATAGGTTGAATTTTGAGACTTAGGTCTTGAAGACCTAAGGCGGAATTGAGAGTGGGCGTCACAAGTATCTGGGATGGCGCGTTGCTAAAGCCTCAAGCAAATTGGAAGCGAGATATGCTTGCTATGTGATACATGGTGATTCATGAGTTATCATCTTACAACACAACATAATTCATATACGGGTTTTCATATCTCCACAGCAGGAGTTCTGAAATCTTATAACATAAAGATTTTTGTATGGCACATTCAGTATGTTGAGATGTGTAGCATTCAGGCCCGATTGCTTTTTGTTTTCATATAATTATTTCCATATATCATGTATTCGGATACAACATAAGTATTTGCTTGCTGAAGCCCAGGTAATAATGAATGAGAGGGACATAGCATAAATAGAGTACGAAGGTGCAGTCTGATCTTGAAGCAGAGAGTGCCAAGCACAACTAGAGAGGCATTATGCCTTGTATAAAAGAGTGTATAACACTATGAAGGGTGTGGTAACACGAATCTGTCGAAGCAAATATAGGGGCGTGTCTGCCCAGCGTGGCAAAGTGTGTTTTATCTGAGTGTTGCAGCTTGCATAAACATAGAGTGCCCTATTCATTCACTATTCGGTCTTAGGCATGCATACCATTTACCATATATATATATATATATATATATATATATATATATTGCGAGCTTATGTGGGCTACTTGGTACATTCTTGTATTTATACAAGCACACAAATAAGGGCAGGAAACAAAGTGCACACTTCGGCAGGGACGGAGTTAGAAACATTTTACATATAACTTGTATACAGGTGCGGACCCTTTCATTCAAACATTTAGGATCCTATATTAATCCAATTGATGGTTTCTAAGTTAACGAAGACATGAACATAAAGCAGACTTGAGGTTCGCAGGCAAAAGTACCCGCTAAGGCGACAACCTTCAAAGGCAGATGGCGAGGAAATTTGGGAACTGGTTTTGCTTAGGTGAAGAGAAGTAGAGCTAAAGCAAAATGGGAATTATTTTGCCCTTTCTCCTTAGGACACTTTCATTAAATAAACATGAAACAAAACACTGGCGGCTTAACCAACCAAAAACACCTTTATAATGAGAGTTAGTGTTTTCCCTAACCCAGCCTGAGTGAGATTAAGCTGTTTCCTAACAAAAGTTCCATACTTATAGTTTCCATACCTTGATCTTCAAAGACTTGAACCAAACTTCTCATTTTCTTCACTTCTTCTCTTAAACAAGGCTAGATCTCCAAAGAAAATATAGATAAGGCAACCAAAATGGCTTCTTCTCTCCCTCATACCCGTAGCCCTAAGTCCCTCCAAGCCAAAAGGAGATATTTTCCTATTCTAGAAGACCATGTTTGTTCTTATCCCCTTTTGAACCTAATTATTAGCCCTTGCTATTTAGTCCTCTCTACATTTAATTTACATAATTTATCAAACACTACAATGGCTTGTATCTTCTTGTTTAATGACCTTTGGGGACCTCATGCTTACAATTTCATTTCTTTAGACTACTTTAAAATCTCGGTTATGACTTTTCATTTAGCATTTAAATTTTAGAAAAACACAATTAAAACCACCATTATACCTAAACACTTATCATAAAACTACTAGGGTATAAAATTTGAGGGTTATTACAAGGGATGCTCTTGATAAACTAGAATAAGAAGTAAATGATCTAATGAAAAAATAAAACAAGAGAATATAAACTCGAAACTAAACATGATGACTGACTATGAAATTTGTAGATACGATGAACAACGTAAAGCGTAGTAAAAATGAAATCTTGGATGATCTCTCTACGGGCATTATAAGAAGATTGTAAATGGAGGACACCCTAAAATGAAGGTCGACTCTAAAGGATCTAAGATAAAATCTATGAAGAAGGAGAGATGCTCTGATAAACTAGAATAAAGGAAATAAATGATCAAATGAAAGCTAAAACAAGAGGATATAAAACTCGAAACTAAACATGATGAACAACTCTAGGTTGTGGATGCAATGAACAGCTTAAGGCTATTATGAACATGAAATACGCGATGATGCGAGCACTATACGCCTAAAGAAGATTGTAAATAGGGGGATGCCCTAAAATGAAAATCGACTTTCTGAAAGAGGATCTAAGATAATCTCTAAAGAATGAGGGATGGTCTTGATAAACTAGAATAAAGGAAATAAATGATCTAATGAAAAATAAAATGAGATGATATAAAACTTGAAACTAGACATGATGAACAGATCTAGGCTATGGATGCAATGAACAACTCAGGTCTGTGGATGCAATGAACAACTCAAGGTTATGATGAAAATGAAATATTTGTTGGCCCAGTTATCTCAGGAGCCTTTGGCCTTTGAAGATCGTAGCGATAGGGGATGCCTTAAAATGAAAAGCGACTCTCTGAAAGAGGATCTAAGAAAATCTCTAAAGAAGAAGGGATATAAACTAGAATAAAGGAAATAAATGATCAAATGAAAGCTAAAACGAGAGGCTATAAAACTCGAAACTAAACATGATGAGCGATGCAGGTAGTGGATGCAATGAACAAGCTCTGGGCTATGATGAAAATGAAATACTTGATGATGCAAGCCTTATATGCAAGAAGATTGTAAATAGTAGGATGCCACACAAAATGAAGATCGACTTTACGAAAGATGATCAATATATTTCCGGAAGAGCGAGGGATGCTCGATAAAGCTGATCTAGAAGAAAGAAGCGAATAACTGAACTAAGACTAAGGAAAGAACAAAAACAAGGCTAAGCTTGTAAGATATGATGAATGAAATCTTGAAAGATGGGCATTGCCCCAGCGGGGATAGCTAATGAGGACACTAAATAAATAAGCAAGGATAGCTAACGAGGATCCTAAGATGGTCTAAGGAAGAAGGGATGCTTTTTAGATGATTGATGGTGAAAGTATATATGGTTGGAAACTCCACAAATCAAGCAGAGACAAAGAAGTGTTACTTAAAACCTAAAACAACTAAATGGACTATGAAGCGGTGACTCTAAATGAACTCATTGGCGAGGAGTATCACATATGAAAGCATAAGAGAAGAAAAATCATATTTCACCCAAAGACAAGATGGACCAGATCTAATGTCGAAAGTAAATCAAAGCGAGTAAATAACCTCAGAAGGGTATGCCTAGTCTGATAACTCCACAGTAATAGCAAATGGATCAAGCAACCATGAAATTAATGAAGATATGGTAATCTCGATAGAAAGGGGTATGCCTATTAAGTGATTCAGCAGTGATAAATCATCTATCCATTACTGGTAGAAGCTACAATAAATATTGATC